>JAEIHA010000587.1:0-46090 GCA_018904595.1 Zaprionus indianus
AATCTGACAGTTCCGTATGTGTGCCGAATACGGCAATTGATGTGTGTTAGAGCGATGAAACATAAATGTGCAAATCCAGACATGCATGTGTCGGCGTCCCGCTCTAACTTTCGTAACTTATTGTCTTAAATATCGTATAAAATATGAAATTCAATTTTTGTTAACTATTTTTATTGGTATTTAATTCAATAATTTAGCTTTAAGGTAGTTTTCCTTTATGTAGTTTTCCTTTTATAATAACCAAAAAAAAAGTAATTATAATCAAAAGTTACAACAGTCGCGCATAGGTTTTGAACTCGCGCACGCACACACAATCTATAAAGACTGCCGTCCGCCACTCTAACCACTCAGCTACGGCCCCATTTCCTGTTCGATCGGCAAAGTTGCATTGTGAGCCAACTCTGTTACTATTCTGTGCAAAAAAAAAAGCTTTATAAAATGCCGTGTCCGATGATAGATTTGAACTTCGGTATACTTGCGTACATTAGGTCTGTTTAAGTATCAATGTTACATTCAAATTGAGTATAGTTCGTTTCATATCACACTTATTTATGGTCCGATTTAAATGAAAATTTAAGAAAATACCGGTGGCACACGTCGCAATGTATTTCTCATGTGAGATGTACAACTTTGGTTGTTGGGTGTATATTGTGGATTTTAAATAGTTATTACTAATTTACAGAGGCGGGAAGAGGCGTGGTTAAATTTAAAAAAAATTTTGAGACACCTGAATATACACATATGTTGTCACAAAATTTTATTGCTGTATATGTGTAAATTGTGTATATTAAATCCTTTTTACTGATTTACAGGGGCTGGAAGGGGCGTGGCCAAATTTAAAAAAATCTTTGAGACACCCAAATATACACGTATGTTGTCACAAAATATCATGGCTCTAGCTCCTATAGTTGTTAAGATCCAGGCGTTCATACAGAGGACAGACGGTCAAACGGTCAGACGGACAGACGGACATGGCTCAATCGACTCGGCTACTGACACTGATTCAAAATATATATAGTTTATGGGGTCGGAGATGCCTCCTTCTGCTTATTACGTACATTTCCGTTCCGACAAACACAATAGACCATGAATTTTTTTAAAATCCATGACCTAAAAATAAAGAAATAAAGAGCCATAAATTATATTATGGTTCTAGCTCCTATAGTTGTTGAGATCCAGGCGTTCATACAGACGGACAGACGGTCAGATGGTTATACGGACAGACAGACATGGCTCAATCGACTCGGCTACTGATACTGATTCAGAATATATATAGTTTATGGGGTCGGAGATGCCTCCTTCTGCTTATTACGCACATTTCCGTTCCGACAAACACAATAGACCATGAATTTTTTTAAAATCCATGACCTAAAAATAAAGAAAATTTCATTTAATTTAACATAATTTCATTTAATTCTTTTATAGGTTTTTAATTACCTTAAATCCAGTTCATTTGTTTAATTGTTTCATTCATTAAATGAAATTTTGAATGGTGATCAACCACTATGAACAAACCAAAATATCCTCGTTTGCTGCTCGGATAGGGACCTAAAATATTTACAATAAAAGTTACGCCAAAGTCTTAGCCATGCCAACATGGGCGATCACTACCGACTCGTAACCCTGAGTCGATTCTAGCTCAATGGCTAACACATCCTCTACTTGCATTCTTGAAAGGGCGTCTGGCACTACATTTTCGGTACCTCTCCTATGGCTTATTTTGGACATATAGCCCTGCAAACGTATAGACTATCTAGCCAACCTGCTTTAAGATTAGGCTGTCACATTAGATATAGTAAACTACCCATAATCGCTTGCGTCGCAATGTATGAAGAGCTTCTAAGAGAAATCCGCCTGCCGCATACCTAAATCTGTGTCATTGTTGTTGCCGATTGTGTAGTTCGAATACATAAATATTTACCTAATACTTTTAAATCTGGACATTTTCCTTTCGAAGATCCTGCATCATTTCTCATTCGGACATAATCTGCCGCATCAAAACATGCAGAGTCGAGATCAATTTCTGGCTTAATCAACCCAATGGCTGACACATCCTCTACGTGCATTCTTGAAAGGGCGTCTTTTACCGGAACGTTTAAGTTGACCATCGATAATTAGTTAAGTTATTTGTGACCGATAGAGGGCACTCGGATTAAGTATTTTAAGGTTTGCGTTTTTATCATTGTTGAAATACTTCACATCGATTTAGCTAAAGATTAAGCTACGATTGGTGAGTAGGATCAGTTTGTCTGACGATATCCTGATTGGCTTTCTGATCCGGCTATGCATGTCAATACGTGTTTTTGATCTAAAACGGTACCAGCCAGTATTCTCATTGGCAGCCTGCAAAACGGAAGCTCATGCAATTCCTCTATTATAGTCAGTTCGTTCCTGTTATCTAGTAATTTCGTAGTCAGATTCCTCTTTATTTCATCCCAGTTTAATGGGGTATCCAATCTATCTAGCAGTTCACTCGCTCCTCTATTTTATTCCTGATCGGCCTTAAATACAATTGGAGTTTAACAGGAGATTTAGTCTTATCGTCAAACTTTTTTGACATTTAATACTTTTTTATAATTATTTTAATATACAGTGTGGTTTGATGTGTAATGAAGGCTTTTATTACAGGTTCAATACCTATAATGATAATTGGGATAATAAATGTGTTGTGTGGAATATATCTCACTTGATATTATAAAATAGAGGCAACGTTACATTGTATAATTTGTTGATTCGCTTTGATTTATTAAGTTGTTGTCGTCCACACTCATGACGCACGAACAACCTAATCAATCGCCAATGAAAATTCATTGGGTCGGACGTAATGAGTAATTTTAGATTTTCGAAGGCGGACATGTAATCGTTAGCTTTTATATTAATTATTGCTCCTTTTTATACCCTTCGACCATTGAAAATGGTCAAAAAAGGGTATACTAACTTTGAGCAAATGTATGTAACAGCCAGAAGGAGGCGTGGGAGACCCCAGAAAGTATATTCTTGTGTATATATTCTTGCTAAGGATCACTAGCCGTGTCGATCAAGCCATGTCTGTCTGTCTGTTTGTCTGTCTGTCTGTCCGGATGCCCAGATGAACACACAGATCTCAGCTATTATAAAAGCTAGAGACACCAAATTTGGCATGATGGTTTCTTTTTACCCGGCGTAAATGAAATTTATTTCAAATGTTGAGAGCCACGCCCACCGCCCCCGAAACTCAATAATTTAATCTTTTAAGCTGATTTGTGAGCGACATATAAAAGATACAACATTCTGAATAAAACCATATATCAATCCGATCGGGCATGAAACTTGGTAAGTAGTACTATCGTAGAATTTGAACTCTTTACGATTAAAAAGGTCGAAGGTCCCACTGTCGCGTGCCGCTCGTGGGACGTAGCTCCACGTGGCCCCGTAGTTACAGATTTTTTAAATAAGTTTGCATTGTCACTTTAATTCTTTGTCACATTAATGCAACAAGTAATGTTTTCTACCACGATCCACATGCAAGTAAAGTCCGTCGCAAAATTGTATCTGTGCTTTACGCCGAATCTACTTGGTGTCAGCTATAACGCTTCGCTATAACGGTCCGTTCTACAAATTAAAGCTAAACAATTACAGCATAATTAAAGTCTGATGGAACATTACCAAAATGTAAAATACATTTCTAGAATTTTCGAGAGCGTGTACAAAGTGTGCATAGGTTTATAACCACAATATGTGGTTATTCGTGTACGTTTCATATAATAAATGGACTGCTGAGTAGAGGTGGACGCGGGCGGTGCTTTTTTTCGTGGCCCGCGGGCTTTTGCCAAAAAAAACGTGCTCGTGGCTAAAAATCCAGTTTCGTGCAGGTTCGTGCGGGCCCCGGGCCTCAGAAAAAAGCCTGGACGCTCGCAAAAGCCCGGAGGCCCGCAAAATCGAACCGCACAATCGGTGGGATTCGTGATATGATAATTTTCAGTGTTTCAAATATTTATTGCCTTTTGCCCATTACTTTTTCTACCAAATTGCACATCATTTATAAAAAATATCACTGAAATAAAGGCATATACAATGTCGCGACAAGAAATACAAAATTCAATTTACATCAAAAGTGATAAAACAAAATTAATTCCAAACAACAAAAGTCGCAGCAATGTGTGGAAAACATTCAACTAGTCATGGAACGGGCACACTCGCCCGACACAGATGTGTTTTTGTTTTGATAATGCCAACCAACCCAGAATTAATTCGCTTCCATTATTTTGCAACAACCCAAAGTTACATTTAAACTCTTTTGATATTGAAATCGAAAAAAATTTAAATGGCAAAATGGGTTAGAATTTTGGAAATGTAATGACTTCAAATTAATGAATAGACTTGCCCATTACATTTTAGCCATTCCGGCAAGCTTAGCGACGAGCGAAAGATTATTGTCTACCTCTGGGATTATTACTGTAATAATTAAAAGGTATATTGGATTTAACTAAATTTCTTTGTATTTATATGACACACTATAAATTAAAAAAATTGCATTGGTTTTGTAAAGTTGTGTCCTCAATATTAGTGTGAGGTCATTGTAAAAGAGGTTTAAACGCCAATATAATTGAGTTATCCACTTTATTCACTTTATTCTTTAGAATATGTATGTACTAAAAAAGACTACGCGCAGATTGACGTCCGATCGGTGTTCTTGCAAAACTAGAGTGCGAGCGAGTTTTTGCAAGAACACCGATCGGACGTCTAGTTGTAAAGTTGTGTCATCAATATTAGTGTGAGGTCATTGTAAAAGAGGTTCAAACGCCAATATAATTGAGTTATTCACTTTATTCACTTTATTCTTTAGAATATGTATGTACTAAAAAAGACTACGCGCAGATTGACGTCCGATCGGTGTTCTTGCAAAACTAGAGTGCGAGGGAGTTTTCTTATCTCCCATTACATCTGTTCGAAAGCTCTCCCGCGCATTGACCCGTTATACAGTTAGCATGTACAGTGGAACAAGTACTTCAAACTTTGGGACAAGTAAAACTGAACATGCCGCCCGCCAATGCTAGAACTAGCATGAACTGTCCTTGCTTGTTCCTATTCTTGAATGGGAAGTTTACAGAGTTTCGAAACTGATCGCTTCAACTGGCCTGTTTTAGTTTTAAGTGTTACAACGCGGACTAACGAATCCTGTCCTGGATGCAAGTCGATAACTCGACCAAGTAGCCATTGCGACGGCGGAAAACGATCGTCTTTAACGAGCACGAGCTCATTCAGCTTGATGTTGTCGCTTTCCGTGTTCCATTTTGGACGTTGTGAAGATGAGCAAGCCAGTCGCGACTCCAAGCCTTCCAAAAATGTCGCAGCATGGTTTGATGAAGCAAAAATTGTTCCTTAAACGACTGTGCTTGAGGACGGTACTCCGGCGGTGCGAACATTGAATCCCCGATTAGGAAATGTGCTTGAGTCAGTCATCAACATCAGCTGTGAGCGGACAAAGCAGTCGGGAATTGAGACAGGCCTCAATATTGATAAGAACGGTTGATAACTCTTCGTACGTTAGTCGCCGATCACCAACAACGCGCTTCAAATGGTGCTTAACGGTTTTTACGTTGGCTTCCCCTCGCCCTCCAAAATTTGGCGAATGAGGGGGATTAAAATGCTACGTTGTCCTCTGTGATGCCAGTTTTGGAGCGATCAATCGATCGAAATCCTTGCATAGGGCCTTAAGCACGTTGTCTGCTCCGACAAAATTAGTTCCGTTGTCGCTGTAAAGGTGCAGCACTGTGCCACGTCGTCCACTGAAGCGGTCTAGGGCTAGCAAGAAATGTTCTGTGGTGAAACCAGTAACTGCCTCCAAGTGCACCGCCTTTGTAGACAGACAAATAAAGATCGCGATGTAGCCTTTGTAAAAGCTTGTCCCCCGAAGACGTGCAGCCTTGAGCTCTATGGCACCGGTGTAGTTCACGCCAGTGGCGGTAAATGGTCGATTTGGTGGGTTGACTCGATGCAGCGGTAAGTCTCCCATGAGTTGCGTCGTACCTGTTGGCTTCACTCGAAAGCATTGTACGCATTTCTTCAACACCCGACGAACAGACTGCCTTCCTGTGACTATCCAAAAGTTCTGCCGTGCGTGTGCCAAAGTTAGCTGGGCACCTCCATGCAGTGTTTGGTGATGGGAATGCCTTATGACCAAATCCGTGAAGTGATGATTACTGGGTAAGATGATCGGGTGCCGACGTTCGTGAGACAAGTTAGAGTGCCGTAATCGCCCTCTTACTCTTAGAATGTCCTCCGATAAGAATGGTGATAAGCTTACAAGCCTGCTCCGGGATGGTAGAGGCTTCGAACGTTTCACTGCTGTGATGTCTTCTGGAAACGACTGCCTCTGAACGATTCGCACCACCGCCCTTAACGCGCAGTCAAGCTCCAGAACAGATAATGGTTCCGACATCCTTGGCTTAGTAACGCATGCGTTGTTCATGAAGCGTAAAATGTAAGCCGTGACGCGTACGGTCTGGGTGTACGTTGAAAATCGTTCAATAAAATCAGTAACAGGAGCCGCATGGTGAGAATGAATCTTATCCGGTTTCCTTTCCAAGGCGGGATCCTCTTGACAGACTGGGCCGACATCTATTAGCGGCCAGCAAGCCCGATCGCGTATCAACCGAGATAGTCCTCTCCACCATAACTGGAAGTCCTTCAGTTCCTCCGGAGAAAGCCCTCTTGTTGTACAATCTGCTGGATTCTCAATAGTGCCGACATGATTCCACTGTGCTGAGGTGGAGTGATCGGAGATGAAGGCTACCCAATTAGCGACAAAGGTCTTCCATCGGTTCACGTCGCCGTTCAGCCAATGAAGAACAATGGTAGCGTCCGTCCAATAGAAAACTTCCATAGGAAGAGAGCTCAAGCGATTCGAGGCTGTGATCCATTTCACAAGTTTAATAGCCAACACTGCTCCGCTTAATTCCGTTCGGGGAATCGTCAGTGGCTTTGATGGTGTCACCTTGGACTTGGCCACGAGCAGGGTTGAGTACCATGAGCCGTCGTTATGCTCCACCCTCAGGTATACTGAAGCTGCGTAGGATGAGGAGGATCCGTCGCAGAAGGCATGGAGCTGCATCGATGAGACAGAATCCGGTGCGTACTGGATCCAGCGATGGATGCTGATTTCACCAATCCTCCGCAAACCATCTCGGAAAGTGCGCCAACGCTCGGCGAGCGTTTCAGGGATATCATCGTCCCAATCTAATGATACTTGGGCGCCGCCTGCAATCGTTACCTTGACCGAAGTCACTTCCTTCAGGATCAGCTTTCCAACGATGATAACAGGCGCAATAAGACCCAAAGGGTCAAACAACTTGGCAATGCAGGATAATATGATCCTCTTAGAAGAACCTTCTGGTAGGTCGAAGTTGACCTTGTATCTAAAACAGTCCTTCTTCGGCAGCCAATACATGCCTAGAGTCTTAACTGGATCTCTCTCATCCCAGCTAAGATCGGTTTGAGAACAGCAATGTTGCAATGGGATCGAACACAATAGCCTAAGATCGTTGCTAGACCACTTGAGAAATTCCATGCGAGCGGATTTTATTACTTCAGTGACTTGTTGCCGCTTCTCTTCTGCATCTTCGATATTATGCCCTCCAGAGAGTATATCATCCACGTATATTTCAGTCTTAAGGACCTCCTCTGCCTTCGGATAGTGGTGCCGCTCATCCTCTGCCAACTGACGAATAACTCTAATAGCTGTGAATGGCGCGGAAGCTGTCCCAAATGTGAGCGTTGACAATGCATAAGTGTTGATGTTTCCATTCGCCGCCCGCCATAAAATCCGCTGATATTGCGCGTCATCTGAGTGGACATCTATGCAACGATACATCTTCTGGATATCCGCTGTGAAAACGTGGCGGTATTTTCGCCAATTCATGATGACTGAGGACATATCATTTTGCAGAGTGGGTCCAGTCCATAAAATGTCATTCAGCGATCTCCCATTGCTAGTCTCCAGCATGGTGTGGCAATACACAAGAAGCAATTTTTCTTGGAGTAGAACTCCCACGCAGCATCGAATCACTTTCACTGCCCGCAGCAGGTGCGATTTGCTGAAGTGTGAAATACTCTTCTATTTCCTCCTTATATTGCTGCCATCGCTCCGGGGCAATTGAAAGACGACGTTCCAAATGCAGGAATCGATTTAGAGCCATCTGATGAAATCTTCCTAAAACCATGCTAGGATCCAAATAGGTTTTAAATGGCAGCCGTACCACATAACGGCCATCCGCCCGACGTATATGAGTCTTCTGAAAGAAGGCTTCACACCACCGATCCTCCTCGGTTGTAGTAGTGCGTTCGGGAACTGCTTCGACGTCACAAAACCGTCTGAGCAGCGATTCAGTGTCCAAAGATGCTTGGTGACACCGTATGCGGGTACCGGCTTCTTCTGCTTGTCCTGACAAAATCCATCCAAATTGAGTGTTTTGAGCTATTGGCTCGCATGAAGAACCGATTCTCGTCTCTGGCAGTAAGATTTGCGCCAACAAATCATCTCCCAAGGTGAGGTCAATCCGTTTTGACCGATTAAAATGAGGATCTGCCAACGGGATGCCTTTGATATGACTCCAATGCTGAGGCAAGAAGCTGATAGCAGGCAAATGTGAAGTCACGGAGTTGAGGACATATGCCGATATATCTAGGACGTAGTTAGGATTGATAATACTTAAGGCTTCAAAATCAACCATGTATCTGCAACGGTGACCATTCCCTTGTCCAACACCAACGATCGATGCACGAGTACTGGCTCTCTTCAAATGAAGCGACTGAACCACATACTCTGAAACAATTGTTGCTTCTGATCCTTAATCGATGAGTGCATTGACGACTGCGTGAAGTCCGTTGATCGGGTTTCGTACTGTGACCTGAGCAGTTGCGAGAAGAATGTTCCTCCTTTGAGCTACAGAAGAAATGGCTGAGTGACTGCTGTATGTTATGCCTGAATTTTGCTCGGTATAAGTTGGCTGAAGACCATTCCCGGGCTGAGCTCCTGGAATTGGATGATTTGACGATTGAGCCTGAGAGGAGGATGTGAAGTGAAGCAAGGTGTGATGACGTTGACCGCAGACTTGACATCCTTTGTTACTATTGCAGCGAGATAAAGCATGAGATCGGCTTAAACAATTGCTGCATAACTTCGCCTTCGAGACAATATCCTTTCGTTTGCAAGTGATGGCATAGACAGTTCGAACGCCTCTGTTGATCCTGGGTGTTATGTACTCGAACACGCTTGGTCGAATCTGATAAGGCTTGGCCATTATTGGAGTCCAACGACGAGTTACGATTCTCTATCGCATCCATTATGACCAGACGATCGTTTAAAAATGATTGTAGCTCCTTAAATGAAGGTAAATTTGAGCTGCTCCCTTGATGATGCTCCCAAGCGTTAAGAGTTTCCTTGGGTAGCCTTGAATCTGTGTAATGCGTTAGCCAGTGGTGACATTCCCCATCCAAGGCTTGGACGCGGCGGAACGCAGCCAGACAAACGTTAACTGTGCTTAGCATTGAGCGTATCGACTCAGACGAGTCCTTCTGCAGTTTAGGAAGAGCGTATATTGTGTTCATATGATGCGAGAAAACTAACCTTGGGTGGTTATATCTCTTAAACATGATTCCCCAGGCTAATTGGTAATTTTCATCTGTTAACTGCATTTGACGAATATCATTGTCCCGATCCAGAGGCAGTGACTCCTTAAGAAAATGCAGCCATTGCACGTTGCTCAGATTGTGGTTGTTGTGTATCAGGCTAGTGAATGCGTCAAAGTATCCAGGCCAGTCGACGCACACACCAGAGAACCTTGGAGCCGACATTTTGGGCATAGTAATGCGAAGTTCTGGGTCTGCAACATCAGCGACTTCTTTAGGAACTGCGGGAACATCTGGACCCAGCCTCTCATAATCCTCGGCGAGAATACAATAAGTGTCCATGTAGCGTTCACCGAAGTCGGATAGCAAATTCTTCACGTAATAGGAAGATTCCTCATATCCATCTAAATTTATAATCTCCGCATGCGTGTCTAGAAATGCGATCCTCAATTCGTCCACTTGAGCCAGACGTTTCTTGAAATAAACCCGTGTTTTCCTCGTTTGTGAATCCTTTTTGTAATTCTGTAGCATCAGCTTGAGGACACCGTGGCGGTCCGACTGCAAATTCACCAACGTTTCCAACTTCGAAGTCATGCTGTCCAGTGAGTCTCAAACTTTGAATTGTACACCAAAGAATAGAACAGAGCCGCAAAGAAGACAAAGAGAGCGGACGCCCAGCGAATTCGGTGATGCAGTTATGCGTCTATGTTATATGTATGTGATGTTATGTTGACCGACGAGTCGAAATTGCGCGGCAGTCAAACGGAGTTATGTATATACATATACTAAAGAATAATATCAAATTATATGCTTGTTTAACGCGTTTCCCCCCATGGGCCATCATGTAAAGTTGTGTCCTCAATATTAGTGTGAGGTCATTGTAAAAGAGGTTCAAACGCCAATATAATTGAGTTATCCACTTTATTCACTTTATTCTTTAGAATATGTATGTACTAAAAAAGACTACGCGCAGATTGACGTCCGATCGGTGTTCTTGCAAAACTAGAGTGCGAGCGAGTTTTCTTATCTCCCATTACATCTGTTCGAAAGCTCTCCCGCGCATTGACCCGTTATACAGTAAGCATGTACAGTGGAACAAATACGATCAAATAAGACTTCAAACTTTGGGACAAGCAAAACTGAACAGGTTTTTTTTGTTGAAATTTTAGTGTTTGGCTTGGGCTGGGCCGTGCTTTTTCAAGAGAAAGTCGTGCGAGCCTCGTAATTTTTTTTGGGATTAGGTTTTGTGCTCGTGCCGGGCCGGCCCAAAAAAGTAGGCCCGCGCCCACCTCTACTGCTGTGCTGTTTTTTTTTTCTGTGGCCATTGATGCCGTTGTCATTCAGCGAAATCTGGACGGTTTCGGTGGGAGTGGGAAAGGTGTAGTGGTAACTCGCGCGCTAGGCTCGCGCTCTGGGTACCGAGACACCGTTACTTGTGCGTGCACTAAGCTCACGCTCTGGGTACCGAGGCACCGTTCTGGGTTCCGAGTAGTGTTGGGTAATCCTAGTTCAATTTAAGGAATAAGTTCGTTCGTTCGTTTAAAATTAATGAACTAGGTCATTTATTTAGTTCACTCGTTCATTTTTTAAACTTGACTAAAAAGGTGCTTCAAAAAAATAAATAAATTTTATGAATTAATTTCATACAATGCTGTCATTGAAAATTAATATTATATATATTTAATTTATGTAAAAAACACTTATACATAATAATAATAAGAAATAATAAGGAGTTTACAGATAATATAGTAATTTGAACTACAATATATTGAACTATAAACTTCCGTTTGGTGAACATTTCAATTTAGTTCGTTCGTTCACGAACGACACAACACTAGTTCCGAGGCACATCAATTCTCGAATCCGGCACACCTTGTCGTTCTAGGCAACACCACTGTCAGATTTTTACCACATTCGGTTTATAAAAGTGTTTTAATTACATATGTTGCGTATCAAAAGATTCAAAATTATTATTTAGTTGATTGTTTTAATTATTTAATAGGAAAGAAAACATAAAAATATTTTACATATTGATCGCGGCAGCAATCTACCCTCGAACACTGTCAACATCACTGGCTTGAGAGTCCAGCACACAATCCAATAAACTACTAAATAACTCCTGCGGCCGCCACTGCTGTTATGTTGTCCATACGCTTTTGCATTACTTATACGATCTTCTTCTTCTGCTCGTCCATTGAATTTGTGCTTGTTGTTCAAATACCGTATAAAAATTATATATTTTTAATGTTTCCAAATAAAGCAAAATTATTAATTTTGAAAGAATGTGATATGCCCTTCTATATTATACGAGTATTGTTTACAACAAGGTTGAGTTGTATTCAGCTTCCTTATCGTAAACAATTTTCCTAGGTATGCCGAATTGCTATGATTCGTCTAAAGCGTTCACTATATTTATTGCAGGAATTGTGTATTCAAGGGAAAACGTAGAAAATTTGTCAATAGTAGCAGTAGCGACATATTTTCCGTTTAAAGTATATAAGTCGCTATGTAGTATATCTAAAGGCATGATAGGTGTTTCGGTTACTTGGAATTTAATATTTGGGGGATGGCGGTTATATTTTAGAGTTTCGTCCGTAATAATCATAGAGGAATTATTCTTGTGATACCTGTTAATTTGAAACTCTTGGTCCTTTGTTTTTAGTAAATCAGTTAAGAGGATAGTATATTTTAAAATGGTATAGATATTTTTTTTGTATTTCTTATAACTCTTTTCTATTTGTTGAAAAATATCGTGAGGTGCAAAAATTGCAACAGTTTTATTTGGCTTCAAGTTTTTTCTTTAAAATATCTGTAATTTGTTCTTCTGTAAAAGACAGTTTAAAATTTACCTGTCGCTGTTTTCCGTCTAACTTCGGATTAAGACTTTTAAGGGGCACCATTTTTCAATATTATTTGGTAGTTAAAATCGTTTTAAGGTTTTTCCGAGATATATGTAGATCATTAATGTGTTCGTCTGCTGAGTGAATTATATTTCCACACGTCCCTGTTATTGAATTACTATTGTTTATTTTCACGTCGATTTCCACCCTGCTCAATACGTCTGCTACTTTGAGAATTTTGAGAACCTTTCTGGTACAGAACTTCGTAATCATATTCTAATAATTTCATTCTCTATCTTACTATTTTGGAGGATGGTTCCTATTTAATCAAGTACTTCGTTAATATTAACTATGGGATACCTGTCTTTATTTTTCTTTGGTTCAGTTTTCTATGGTCCATAACTAATTTTTAGCAGATGTATGTAACAGACAGGAAAATTTTTTTTACCAGGCGCAGATCAAGTTTATTCAAAATGTTGGGTGCCACCGCCCCCGCAAATCAGTAATTTAATCTTTTAATTTGATTTGTGAGCGACATATTGTATTATACAACTGTGGACTCTTTTCTTTAAAAAAAAAGGTCGAAGGTTATCCCACTGTCGCGTGCCGCTCGACTGCTCTTGTTGTTCTCTTGTTTTGGATTTTTTCGGAACCATCTAAACAAGTGACCTTCAAGGTGAATGGCTCTCTAATGGTTTTTGTTCTAACATATTTTGGATTTGGTCATTGATTTCTTTTTTGTTCTTGATTGGAGTTTTTCAAGGGGCTCACATGCAATGGTATGACGTCTGAAGCATACATTTTATGTTTATTCGTATTTAAAAATGTTAATCTATCTGACGGGCTGTGAAAAAAGAAGGTAAATTAGAAACATAGCCGTTTTTAGTTGTGTACGATTTTAGATAAGTACAGAAAATCGTACGCTGCATTTGATACGCAGGCACACTGCTATCGTAAGCAGATAGGCGACAGGGTACGTTTTCACACGCACCTAAATCAACAATGACCCTTCACTGATATGCACTGAATCAATACTGACCGTTTACTGATATGCAGCCGGAGTAAATAAATAAGGACCCTTTATCGCTACGTATGCAGATTCACGATTTCGCACCATCTGCATGCCATAAATCAGCAGATATCATTAGACTTAGATAGTTAACATTTGTCTTTTATCATGTATTTAGAACCTAAGTAAATACATAGCTTGTAAGAAACGTGTATATATAACCCACAACGAGGAAAATAAAATCAGTGAACAAATTTCAAAACCGAAAAGTAAAATAATACGGGTTTGTATTACGTTAAACTGAATAAGCAATTTAATTATTGCTCTTTTTTAATGGAACTTCGCGGAAAGTGAAAATTAGCTAGGTTGCTGCGGATTGAAAATAAACACCACCAAGTTCAATGATCCAAATGATAGTAATTTTATTTTTGACAACAGGAGAAGGCAAGAGCACAAAGTAAAGACTTAAAGCTAGCTTATGTTAATTAACAGCGTTTCATTATGTATGTTAGAGTGACTTCAAGTTATATGTATGTATGTATGAGTACTATTTAAACACACAAAACTTCTACTTAATAAAAAAGCTACTACTTAATATAAAAGTACATTTTTGTTATACTACTAAACGACTCGGATCCAACATTCCGGCCACGTTGAAGGACTAAACTTCAAAAAAAAAGCAATTCATAATTGACAAACTGATTGATATAAATAAAAATCAAATAATTGGCAAAACCGCTAACTTATGGATTGGCCTTTTATAAACGCCGGTTGCCGTTTTTACCTCGGCCACTCGAACCTTGCCATCCGCACCTTTTATGGTTGCGTTGACCCTGCCGGTAATCCAATGCTGGGATGGAATGTTGTCGTCGTGCACGATGACCAATGCGCCGGCCTCGAGATTGGCCGACTCGACCTGCCACTTGGCCTTGCCTTGCAGCTCCAGGATGTAGTCCCTGGGCCACGCTTGCCAGAACCGCTGTCTGAGCATTGACAGCAGCTGCCACCTGCGCGTATACTGCCACCATTTGGTCTGCTCATCGCGCTCGGACCCTTGCGGCAGCGAACGCAGGGCTTGGCCTATGAGCAGGTGCCCTGGTCTTAGGGCTTCTCCGCCGTTGGGGTCTGCGCTGCATAGCGTCAACGGATGCGAGTTGATTGCCTCGACCTCTGCCAAGTGTATGCGGACCTCTGCCTCTGTGAGGGAGGCGTCTCTTATTTGCCGCAGCAGCAGACCCTTCGCGGACTTCACCGCTGCTTCCCAAAGTCCTCCGTAGTGGTGGGCGCGGGGGGGGGGGTATGAACTGCCAGTCCATCCCAGATTCCACTGCGAACGACTGCAGTTGAGACCTCTGCTCCTCGAATGCCTTCAGAAGGTCCTGGAGCTGGTTCCTGACTCCAAGAAACTTCGTCGCGTTGTCGGAATATATCCTCCGCGGAACGCCACGTCTTGCGATGAAACTTCTAAGGGCAATAATAAAACAATTAGTGGATAAATCAGGAACCAACTCTATGTGAACAGCCATCGAAGCAAAACATACGAATATTGCTATATAGATTTTAATAGGTGGCCGACCACGTATTCGTAGTGAAACGTTTATCGGTCTACAAAAATCAACTCCACAGATATAAAAGGGACGCACTGCGGAAAATCTGTCTGTGGTTAGATCACCCATTATTTGACCTAATAATTTTGGCTTATATCGAAAACAATGAATGCATCTCCGAACTATTTGAGTGCATTCTCTTCGAGCATTTACGATCCAAATCTCTTGTCGGAGCAGACTGAGGACTGTTTTCGGACCAGCATGGTAATTTTTTAAATGTAAATGTCGAAGATATATGTGGGGTTTTATTATAATACGAGGGTCGTTTGATAAGTCCGTGACTTTTTGAATAAAATATATTTTTTTCGTCAAAGAAGCGTTTTATTTCTCAACATAATCTCCTTTTAGCTCTATACATTTAGTCCAGCGTTTTTCCAATTTTTTTATTCCTTCCAAATAATAGGTTTTCTCAAGGCCCTCAAAATAGTCGTTTGTTTCTGTGATGACCCGAATCTCTTACCGCCGAGCCATTTCTTCATGTTTGGAAACAAAAAATAGTCACAGGGGGCTAAATCTGGAGAATATGCTGGATGGGGTAGCAGTTCGTAGCCCAATTTATGAAATTTTGCCATGCTGACACGAAATTCACTTTTTCCATTTTCGTTAAAATTCACGAGATCGTCTGCTTTCAATGCCTATAAAACGCAAACCAAAAAACGCAGCTTTCTCAAAATTTTACAGTCAGCTGTTAATCGATAACTGCTGACAGGAGCAGTGTTGTATTTAGAGCAGGTGCGCGGCAAATACAAAAAGTCACGGACTTATCAAACGACCCTCGTAGTATTAGCTTTATTCGTATTTAATAACAAATAGTGTGGGATATTTAATTAAAAGGCTTCGTTCTCGGTTACGTCTTAACCGTCTTCTTTATCATCGGATTGTTGTCGCTCTCTTAGCCACACAGGCAGAACGCACAACTTTCTTCGTAAACGAGCAAACAACGACTCTCCTCGCGTTGCGCTCTTCTTCTTGGTTGACCATCGTATTTGCGAATTCGCCACCTCGCTAATTCGCCACCATCTTCATCGGTAATCGTTGTTCTCGTTGTAATCATTGTAATCATTGTCATCGTTGTCATCGTTGTCGTTATCGTTGTCTAGGGATCAGCTGTTTCATACTAGTGGCGATTGGGTAAACAGCCAAACACCAATCCCACATTCGGCCATTCTGACTAAGCTTTCGACCCGAATGCTTCTTCATCATCGCTGTCATCGTTGCCATTCGGCCATGGCTTCATGTATTCCGCGCACGTTGCAGAATTATTTGGTCCATCGCTGTTGCCTACTTTTTGGACATCATAGGCATTGTTGTACTTCACCTTTACAACTTTATAAGGCCCCAAAAACTTAGGTTTCAGCTTTAGGCCACTACCAAACTGGGTACGTTTAATAGCTATTAGGTCACCAACATCATATCGTCTTGGTTGCTTTCGTCGAAGATTGTACGCCTTCTTGTTCTCGTTTTGCAGCCTCAGTATCTGCGTTTTTGCCTTCATTCGTAAGTCGCTGCGTTCTTCCTTGAAAACTGCTATGGCCTCTTTGTCTATCAAGTCTCGTATCTGAAGATCATCTTTTGTTCTCATTTTGACACCAATCAGTAGCTCAAAAGGCGTCGTATTAATGCTTCTAGTAAATGTTGAGTTGATCGCCTGTTGCACTCTGTTGACATTGCGATACCATTTCGTGGGGTCATCGACACTTAACTTTGCGAGTACTGAAATTATAATAGAATTTAGTCGCTCAACCTGTCCGTTTACCCTTGGTAAGCCAGTAGTCGTCTTCACTAGCTTTATTCCTTCATCTTCGCAATATTTCACAAAGTCTTGCGATGTGAATGCCGCTCCTCTATCCGAAATAATGAATGCTGGGTTGCCAAAGTTGACACTTTGGTTGCTGAGCTTCACAATCACCTCGTTTGCTGTCGTTGACTTCGTTGGATAGAGCCAACAAAATTTCGTAAATGAATCGATTACAGCCAAAATATGTTTGTAGTCCTTATGCGTTGATTCAAGCGGACCCAAAAAATCAATATGGTATGTAAACAATGGGACGTCTTCTTTCTGGAGCGGGTGTAGTAGTCCTTCTTGCTTGCCTCGTTTGCGATCCGTTAAAATACATGGAATACAGCACTCGATATATTTTTTAATCTTGTCTTCAACATGTGGTATAAAAAAATCTCGGCAAATTAACTCCTTTGTCTTCTTAGCAGCAAAATGACCTCTATCATGAGCTCTGCTTATAATTCGCTTTTGCATTTCGTTTGGCACTACTATTAGCTCATCGTCACCTACAAGTTTGTAAAGCATACCTGCTTTTAAAAAATAGTCATCGTATGATTTACTTTCATCGCTTAAAACTTCTTTGATGGCTTTTATCTTCTCGTCGCGCGCTTGCGCGTCTTTCAAAGCAGCACTTATGCTATCCTCTCTTATAAGCATTATTGGATACCGGCTGAGAGCATCGACATGCTTCATTCTTACGCTAGATCGATGTTCAACTGTATAGTTATATTCTTGAAGAAAAGAATCCAGCGAGCCACCCTGGTGCATAAACTTTGTTTTTCTAAAGTTTTCGTAAAAGCGTTGCAGTCAGTTACCAGTTTAAAATTAATGCCTAACAAATATACTCTAAACTTAGTCAAAGCTTCGATTACTGCCAATATTTCCAACTCATAGCTGCTGTATTTACGCTGTGCATCTGAGGTCTTTTTTGACATAAAATACACAGGATGCAGTTTACCATCGTCGACGTTCATCTGTAATAAAACTGCTCCGAATCCATCAATAGATGCATCTGTATGCACTTCCGTCTCGTAAGTCTGATTATAAATGCTCAAAACAGGGTTCTCAGTTAGCAACTTCTTCAAAATATTAACTGCATTCTCTTCTTCCAAATCAAATCTAAATTTTGCCTTTTTCTTTGTCAACTCAGTTAAAGGTTTAGCTATGCCTGCGTAATTTGGTATAAACTTTCTGAAATAGCCCGTCAGGCCCAAAAAACTTTCTACTTGCTTTATAGTTTGTGGCATCTTGAACTTAGACACAGCCTCGATTTTCTCGGGTGAGGGGTAAATTTTGCGATTTTCTATAACATGGCCAAGAAATGTAATGCGCGTCTTAAGAAAATTGCATTTTTTCAAATTGAGCTGTAGACCATATTCTTTGCACGTTGTAATAACTTCCTTCAAGTGTTGTACAGCATCTTGTTCTGTCTTCGAGGGAATAATTATATCATCTACATAGGGCAATGCAATGCCTCTGCGTGACAGATCCCGAAATATCGCATTGACGTGGCGCTGAAAAACGCCTGGCGAATTTGAAAATCCAAAGGGTACTTTCAAAAACTGATATTGTCCTCGGTGTGTCACAAACGACGTATATTTTCTGCTCGATTCAGCAACTGGTACGTGGAAAAATCCGTTCTTCAAATCGATTGTACTGAATATATTTGCCTCTTGTAAACGATCCAATTGATCCTCAATGAGAGGTAATGGAAAATGGTCTTTTACAATTACCTTGTTAATCCTCCGATAATCTACACACAGTCTTGCAGAACCGTCTTGCTTTTTTACGAGTACTATGGGACTTGTAAACTCGGATGTTGACTCTTCAATAATGCCATTCTCAAGCCACTCTTCAATCTGTTCATCAACAATACGCGTTTCCGTAAAAGCTAGTCTGCGTGGACGTGAAAAAATAGGCGATTCATCATTTAGCACAATACGCATTTCTACATTTGTTGTTTTTGTTTTGACAGGTTCATAGTTCGAAATTAGCTCACGCACTTCTTGCTTAGCATATTCGCTCGCAGCCTCATTAATGTCAAACAACTCATTGTCCACTTCAACACAAATGTTAAGAAAATTTTGTTCATTATTGATTTCATTTTTTCGCACTTGTAAGCCACTACAATTAAAAATAATTTCTGCGTGTAAACATAGCTGTTCTCCGATAATTAATTGCATATCAAGGAATCTGATCGGAACGACATAAAAATCTAACACATAATCTTCTTCATCAATCAGAATTGTTTGTTTAAATTGTCCAAGTGGTTTTATTTTATTAGAGTCGCGGTCACTGCCGAATCCAATTAGAACAACATTGCAGCTATTTAGTTTTGGGTTGCCAATATCATAATACAAATCTTCCCGTATGATATTAAATTTACTGCCCGTATCGAATAACGCGGTACACTTTGCATTTGCAATATAAACGTCTTTGCTGGTCAAATCATTTTTAGAAATCAAACTGCGCGTATTCGTGTTTAAAACATTATTGTCAATTTTTGCGCACTCTTTAGAAATATGTCCGTACTGATTGCATTTGTAACACTTCCTTCCTCTTTCTTTATTCTGGCAATTATTCAACACATGCCCTTTTTCACCACAGTTGTAGCATTTCACCTCTTTTTTCGCGTCTTTGTTTACATTCTGATTTTTTCTGTCTTTGTCTTTCACACTGTTGTCGTTGCGCTTCGACTTGTCTCTCTCACTCTGATTTTCCTTTGCACTTATTGTATTAAAACACTTTAGTTTTTTCTTTAAATTGACTCAAATTTTTCGCACCATATAATATTGTTTTGTTTACACTCTTTTCGTCGATTCCGTCAATTAAATACTGTATGAACGCGTCATCTGAAATTTTACCTCGAGAAGCAATATCTTTCATTCTATAAAAGTACTCGAAAACACACTCGTTGTTGCCGCGTTTTGTTTGCGCGAGTTGCTCGTGAATTAGCTTGCTGCTTACACTCGATTTAAATTCGGATAGCAACGCTATTTTGAGAGAACTCCACGAATTTAAACCTCTCTCGCTCAACACAAACAGTTTTGCAATTCCCTTTAGTGCCTTTTTTGCAAACAGAAACTTTTGGAAGTCATTCCAATACATGAGCGTCGCCTGCTCTTCGTATTCTTCTATCCAAACTTCGACTGGAATAGTGTTAGTACCATCATAACAGCGTATGCTCTCTTCTACATCGCGAAAGCTGATCGCAAAGCGTGGCGTCGACATTCTGTCGTTTTCTGCAAATACGTTGCGCCTGGTATTCATCTCGTCTGCTCTTTGTACATTTTCATCACTTCTTTCGGCGTTCGTTTCTCTGTTCGGCGTCTGGAATGTAACGTTTTCTGCTTCAACGTCAGTTTCTTCGTCTGTTTCGTCGTCGTCGGCTTCGCTTGACGCCAGTAAACTGTTCATTTTCAAGTTACGAAAAATGTGTATATGCAAGTCTTCATTTCTGTATCCTATGCCTAGCACGTTGCATATTGATACAAGGTCAGCCTGCATCAAATTTTCTACTGCGTATTCTCTTTTTGCACGATATCTCTGGTCGTTTTCGGCAAAATCGAAACCAGTAAATTCCCGTAGTCTTTGACGATTACTTCTGTCTCCTTCACTTTCGAACACAAATTTATGCAGTGCAGCAATGCTCTCTTTCTTGCTTGAGCGCAAACTAGCACTTATGAAATTATTTAAACACGCCATTATAGTAAAAAAAAAATTTCGACTGTATTTTTTTGTTTTACACGTTTAACTTCAGTTTATTCTCGTTAATTTTTTTTTTTTAATTATGTACAATACCGTTCACATTTGCTCATTCTCGGACGAGCACCCAAAATGTGGGGTTTTATTATAATAGTATTAGCTTTATTCGTATTTAATAACAAATAGTGTGGGATATTTAATTAAAAGGCTTCGTTCTCGGTTACGTCTTAACCGTCTTCTTTATCATCGGATTGTTGTCGCTCTCTTAGCCACACAGGCAGAACGCACAACTTTCTTCGTAAACGAGCAAACAACGACTCTCCTCGCGTTGCGCTCTTCTTCTTGGTTGACCATCGTATTTGCGAATTCGCCACCTCGCTAATTCGCCACCATCTTCATCGGTAATCGTTGTTCTCGTTGTAATCATTGTCATCATTGTCATCGTTGTCATCGTTGTCGTTATCGTTGTCTAGGGATCAGCTGTTTCATGCTAGTGGCGATTGGGTAAACAGCCAAACACCAATCCCACATATATTTCAACCAAATGATTTTTGTTTGGCCAAAAAATCGGAA
Organism: Zaprionus indianus; assembly: GCA_018904595.1. Lineage (NCBI taxonomy): Eukaryota > Metazoa > Arthropoda > Insecta > Diptera > Drosophilidae > Zaprionus > Zaprionus indianus. Next base: position 21,124 of record JAEIHA010000587.1, read on the forward strand.
ATTTACTGTTATGTGACAATGGAGCATTTAAAAGTCTGCCACCTACTCTGATTAAAGAAAAGCGTCTTTTACTTTTAAAGAATTTTTGGACGAAGGGAGTTAATGCCTGTAAACCAGGCTGAAGGGGTTTGGCTTTCTTAATCTTGTCATATTCAATTACATACTCGTTTCTTTGAATATTTTCAAATAATTTTAACGAGGCGAAATGCAGCTCATCGGAACTTAATTGTTTCGATCGTTTCTGTGTTTTACACAAATTTACAAATTTATACATATAACCGCGAGTACGAGCTAGCTATGTATACGACAAAATGCGACTTATACTTTTTCCCAAAACGTTTTCTCCAGTAGCAATAAAGACATTTGCAGTTTTCTTGAACTCCAAGTTTAACATGTCAGCTGGAATCGCTAAATGATTATTTTTGTGCCAATGTTCTTCATTTTCTAATAAAAAGTAATGTCCATCGAACCAAAGAGAATCCTTCAGTTCCTGAACAGTACATCCGCGAGATGCAATATCTGCTGGATTACATTTAGTTGGTACATGTTGCCAGGATATTCTCTGAGAGAATTCTTGAACTGTAGCAATTGGCCACGAAAGTTGCAAGCATGGATGGCGAAGTATTTATCCAATGTAGTGTGATTTCAAATTCTGTCCAAAAATGCACACTCTCGATTCTACAATGGTCAAGCACATTTTTTATTGAAGACCAAAATTGAGCCAACATTGTGGCCGCACATAATTCAAGCCTTGAAATTGTTTTTGTTTTTAATGGAGCTACCTTTGCTTTAGCTGCGAGCAGCTGGCATTGAATTTTTCCTTTATATAGTCCTCGAACATATAAACGACAACCATAAGCGTGGCTGGATGCGTCTGCAAATCCATGAATCTGAACTCTTTAGGTATCTTGGTACTTCAATAGTATGAATGTCCTGCAAATTTTTCGTGAAATTTGACCAACTTGTAGTCAAAGACATAGGAATAGACTCATCCCAATCTAATTTCAACTGCCATATTTCTTGCAGGTAACTTTTTTATTTTTTTGGACTCCATAGTCCAAGTGGATCGAACAAACAAGCACTGATCGAAAGTATTGTGCGCTTTGTAGGAATTATATCCTGAAATTGTTTGTCAAAGCGATATCGAAATATATCACGCTTTGGAATCCACGTCATTCCTAAGGTCTTGGTAGAATCGGCATCATTGAAATAAAAGGATTTTTCGCATTGATTTCCTTTTGATAATTGTGGATGGTTAGAAAAGCACTTTGACAATTTTAGTCCGCCTGAAGCTAAGACTTCCCACACTTGTTTACATATTAAATTTAGTGTGTCAAGGTCGTCAGCTCCTGTGAGCATGTCATTCACATAAAAGTTATTGCAAATCACTTCAGCTCCAGTGGCGTGCGAATCCTTACGGCGAAAACCAAGTTCTTGCAAGGATTGTATTGCCAAAAATGGAGCTGCTGATGTGCCATAAGTCACGGTATTTAAGCGAAAGACTTGCAAATCATCAGTTGGTTTTTCTCGCCACAAAATGAGTTGAAAGTTGCGATCTTTTTCAGCCACCATTACTTGTCTATACATTTTTTGTACATCGGTTGTCAGTGCATACTGATTCAAACGAAACCGAATTAAAGACAAAATTAGTTCCCTCTGAATAGTAGGACCCACCATAAGCATATCATTTAATGATTTCTGTGATGTTGTCTTGCACGAGGCATCAAAAATAACTCGAAGTTTGGTGGTACTACTATCAGGCCTCAGGACACACAATTTGGTCCTGGTGGAATCTGATTATTTGTAGCTGACATATGGCCTAACTCAAGGTACTCTTTCATAAATTGAGTGTACATTGAATAGAGTGTAGAGTCATTAGACACTACGCTCTAATGATAAAAATCGACGCTTAGCTGCATCAAATGAAGGCCCCAAACCAAACGGGTCAGATTTAAATGGCAAACTAACCTCCAATCTACCTGAAGACATTTGGCGTATATTTTTCTTAATATGATCCTCACATGCAAGTTGCTCAGCTGAATAATTAACATATGAACACAGCATCGCAAAGAAGTGATCAACTCCAAACCTCTTCTGAGGTTTGTGGAAACGAGGATCCGCTAGTTCAATGTTTGCTGGGATTTTCCATTTGCTGATGGGGAGGTTATAATCTGGCTGATCTGACGTAATTGAACTTAGAACCCAAAAATCTGCACTAAACTGGTAGTTATTTACTCGAGAGTGCACTGTGGCATTGACTTCACCTTTCGCTACTAAATTTGACTTGCCTAATACTGACACAGTTAAGCTACTATTGGTTCTTGAGAGTCGAAGGGTTTGTGCAAAGCTCTCTGTAATAAAATTAGCTTGAGAGCCTCCATCTAATAAAGCTCTGGCGAAATGAACCTGTCCGAACCTATTATGCACTTTGACTACAGCTGTAGCAAGTATGGATTGCTCATTATCACTGGTAATGTGATTTACTTGAATACTAAGAACTGGCTCAGTCTGTTGACTATGGGACTTATTGTGAGATATATACCTGTGCAATAAGGTGTGATGCGATTTAGAGCAAACTTCGCACTAAGAGTATGAGAACATTGAGGTTTTATGTCCCTGATGAAGACAGTTTATACATAACCCTTTACCTTTGGAGAATTCAAACCGTTCCAGAACAGGCATTGCTGCAAACCCTTGACAGTTGACAATACTATGGTTAGAGTTGCAATACAGACAACGGATCAACTGAACTTGTAGATTTGGAACAGGCAAATGATGACTTTGTGGGTTTTCTAGTTGAGATCTCAGGTTTTGGTTCAACTCTGGCTCTTGAGGATTCCTCTGCAGTCAGATGTTGATATCGCCTATTGAGATTTATAACGCAGTCAGACCACTTGGGCAAAACATCATAATCAAGTTGCTCTTCATATTTTGATTTTGTAATATAATCTACCTTAGATAGAACGAGATGAATGATCATTGCATTGGCTACATCTTTTTCATTACCCAACGACAAAAGGGACTCAAAAATTGCCGAAACCTTATCAATTATTGACCTCAATGCGGACGCAAATGGCTTACTCACAGGAGGAATGTCAAACAGCTGAGCGAGTGTATCGAAGAAAATAAGGCATTTATTGTCGTAAACACGGTGCAAACTTGCTAATGCTTTTGGATAATTTGCTGCTGACCTTTGGTATGCTTGTACTGTAATTAAGTGATTACATTTTTCAATGTCCGAGATTGAATTACTTTCAAATAAATGAATTATATTTCCACACGTCCCTGTTATTGAATTACTATTGTTTATTTTCACGTCGATTTCCACCCTGCTCAATACGTCTGCTACTTTGAGAATTTTGAGAACCTTTCTGGTACAGAACTTCGTAATCATATTCTAATAATTTCATTCTCTATCTTACTATTTTAGAGGATGGTTCCTATTTAATCAAGTACTTCGTTAATATTAACTATGGGATACCTGTCTTTATTTTTCTTTGGTTCAGTTTTCTATGGTCCATAACTAATTTTTAGCAGATGTATGTGACAGACAGGAAAATTTTTTTTACCAGGCGCAGATCAAGTTTATTCAAAATGTTGGGTGCCACCGCCCCCGCAAATCAGTAATTTAATCTTTTAATTTGATTTGTGAGCGACATATTGTATTATACAACTGTGGACTCTTTTCTTAAAAAAAAAAGGTCGAAGGTTATCCCACTGTCGCGTGCCGCTCGACTGCTCTTGTTGTTCTCTTGTTTTGGATTTTTTCGGAACCATCTAAACAAGTGACCTTCAAGGTGAATGGCTCTCTAATGGTTTTTGTTCTAACATATTTTGGATTTGGTCATTGATTTCTTTTAGTTCTTGATTGGAGTTTTTCAAGGGGCTCACATGCAATGGTATGACGTCTGTAGCATACATTTTATGTTTATTCGTATTTAAAAATGTTAATCTATCTGACGGGCTGTGAAAAAAGAAGGTAAATTAGAAACATAGCCGTTTTTAGTTGTGTACGATTTTAGATAAGTACAGAAAATCGTACGCTGCATTTGATACGCAGGCACACTGCTATCGTAAGCAGATAGGCGACAGGGTACGTTTTCACACGCACCTAAATCAACAATGACCCTTCACTGATATGCACTGAATCAATACTGACCGTTCGCTGATATGCAGCCGGAGTTAGTAAATAAGGACCCTTTATCGCTACGCATGCAGATTCACGATTTCGCACCATCTGCATGCCATAAATCAGCAGATATCATTAGACTTAGATAGTTAACATTTGTCTTTTATCATGTATTTAGAACCTAAGTAAATACATAGCTTGTAAGAAACGTGTATATATAACCCACAACGAGGAAAATAAAATCAGTGAACAATTTTCAAAACCGAAAAGTAAAATAGTACGGGTTTGTATTACGTTAAACTAAAAAAGCAATTTAATTATTGCTCTTTTTTAATGGAACTTCGCGGAAAGTGAAAATTAGCTAGGCTGCTGCGGATTGAAAATAAACACCACCAAGTTCAATGATCCAAATGAGAGTAATTTTATTTTTGACAACGGGGGAAGGCAAGAGCACAAAGTAAAGACTTACAGCTAGCTTATGTTAATTAACAGCGTTTCATTATGTATGTTAGAGTGACTTCAAGTTATACGTATGTATGTATGTGTACTATTTAAACACACAAAACTTCTACTTAATAAAAAAAGCTACTACTTAATATAAAAGTACATTTTTGTTATACTACTAAACGACTCGGATCCAACATTCCGGCCACGTTGAAGGACTAAACTTCAAAAAAAAAGCAATTCATAATTGACAAACTGATTGATATAAATAAAAATCAAATAATTGGCAAAACCGCTAACTTATGGATTGGCCTTTTATAAACGCCGGTTGCCGTTTTTACCTCGGCCACTCGAACCTTGCCATCCGCACCTTTTATGGTTGCGTTGACCCTGCCGGTAATCCAATGCTGGGATGGAGTGTTGTCGTCGTGCACGATGACCAATGCGCCGGCCTCGATGGACTGCCAGTCCATCCCAGATTCCACTGCGAACGACTGCAGTTGAGACCTCTGCTCCTCGAATGCCTTCAGAAGGTCCTGGAGCTGGTTCCTGACTCCAAGAAACTTCGTCGCGTTGTCGGAATATATCCTCCGCGGAACGCCACGTCTTGCGATGAAACTTCTAAGGGCAATAATAAAACAATTAGTGGATAAATCAGGAACCAACTCTATGTGAACAGCCATCGAAGCAAAACATACGAATATTGCTATATAGATTTTAATAGGTGGCCGACCACGTATTCGTAGTGAAACGTTTATCGGTCTACAAAAATCAACTCCACAGATATAAAAGGGACGCACTGCGGAAAATCTGTCTGTGGTTAGATCACCCATTATTTGACCTAATAATTTTGGCTTATATCGAAAACAATGAATGCATCTCCGAACTATTTGAGTGCATTCTCTTCGAGCATTTACGATCCAAATCTCTTGTCGGAGCAGACTGAGGACTGTTTTCGGACCAGCATGGTAATTTTTTAAATGTAAATGTCGAAGATATATTTCAACCAAATGATTTTTGTTTGGCCAAAAAATCGGAAATTTACTGTTATGTGACAATGGAGCATTTAAAAGTCTGCCACCTACTCTGATTAAAGAAAAGCGTCTTTTACTTTTAAAGAATTTTTGGACGAAGGGAGTTAATGCCTGTAAACCAGGCTGAAGGGGTTTGGCTTTCTTAATCTTGTCATATTCAACTACATACTCGTTTCTTTGAATATTTTCAAATAATTTTAACGAAGCGAAATGCAGCTCATCGGAACTTAATTGTTTCGATCGTTTCTGTGTTTTACACAAATTTATAAATTTATACATATAACCGCGAGTACGAGCTAGCTATGTATACGACCCAATGCGACTTATACTTTTTCCCAAAACGTTTTCGCAAGTAGCAATAAAAACATTTGCAGTTTTCTTGAACTCCAAGTTTAACATGTCAGCTGGAATCGCTAAATGATTATTTTTGTGCCAATGTTCTTCATTTTCTAATAAAAAGTAATGTCCATCGAACCAAAGAGAATCCTTCAGTTCCTGAACAGTACATCCGCGAGATGCAATTTCTGCTGGATTACATTTAGTTGGTACATGTTGCCAGGATATTCTCTGAGAGAATTCTTGAACTGTAGCAATTGGCCACGAAAGTTGCAAGCATGGATGGCGAAGTATTTATCCAATGTAGTGTGATTTCAAATTCTGTCCAAAAATGCACACTCTCGATTCTACAATGGTCAAGCACATGTTTTATTGAAGACCAAAATTGAGCCAACATTGTGGCCGCACATAATTCAAGCCTTGAAATTGTTTTTGTTTTTAATGGAGCTACCTTTGCCTTAGCTGCGAGCAGCTGGCATTGAATTTTTCCTTTATATAGTGCTCGAACATATAAACGACAACCATAAGCGTGGCTGGATGCGTCTGCAAATCCATGAATCTGAACTCTTTAGGTATCTTGGTACTTCAATAGTATGAATGTCCTGCAAATTTTTCGTGAAATTTGACCAACTTGTAGTCAAAGACATAGGAATAGACTCATCCCAATCTAATTTCAACTGCCATATTTCTAGCAGGTAACTTTTTTTTTTTTTTGGACTCAATAGTCCAAGTGGATCGAACAAACAAGCACTGATCGAAAGTATTGTGCGCTTTGTAGGAATTATATCCTGAAATTGTTTGTCAAAGCGATATCGAAATATATCACGCCTTGGTAGAATCGGCATCATTGAAATAAAAGGATTTTTCGCATTGATTTCCTTTTGATAATTGTGGATGGTTAGAAAAGCACTTTGACAATTTTAGTCCGCCTGAAGCTAAGACTTCCCACACTTGTTTACATATTAAATTTAGTGTGTCAAGGTCGTCAGCTCCTGTGAGCATGTCATTCACATAAAAGTTATTGCAAATCACTTCAGCTCCAGTGGCGTGCGAATCCTTACGGCGAAAACCAAGTTCTTGCAAGGATCATATTGCCAAAAATGGAGCTGCTGATGTGCCATAAGTCACGGTATTTAAGCGAAAGACTTGCAAATCATCAGTTGGTTTTTCTCGCCACAAAATGAGTTGAAAGTTGCGATCTTTTTCAGACACCATTACTTGTCTATACATTTTTTGTACATCGGTTGTCAGTGCATACTGATTCAAACGAAACCGAATTAAAGACAAAATTAGTTCCCTCTGAATAGTAGGACCCACCATAAGCATATCATTTAATGATTTCTGTGATGTTGTCTTGCACGAGGCATCAAAAATAACTCGAAGTTTGGTGGTACTACTATCAGGCCTCAGGACACATAATTTGGTCCTGGTGGAATCTGATGATTTGTAGCTGACACATGGCCTAACTCAAGGTACTCTTTCATAAATTGAGTGTACATTGAATAGAGTGTAGAGTCATTAGACACTACGCTCTAATGATAAAAATCGACGCTTAGCTGCATCAAATGAAGGCCCCAAACCAAACGGGTCAGATTTAAATGGCAAACTAACCTCCAATCTACCTGAAGACATTTGGCGTATATTTTTCTTAATATGATCCTCACATGCAAGTTGCTCAGCTGAATAATTAACATATGAACTTCGTAATCATATTCTAATAATTTCATTCTCTATCTTACTATTTTGGAGGATGGTTCCTATTTAATCAAGTACTTCGTTAATATTAACTATGGGATACCTGTCTTTATTTTTCTTTGGTTCAGTTTTCTATGGTCCATAACTAATTTTTAGCAGATGTATGTGACAGACAGGAAAATTTTTTTTTACCAGGCGCAGATCAAGTTTATTCAAAATGTTGGGTGCCACCGCCCCCGCAAATCAGTAATTTAATCTTTTAATTTGATTTGTGAGCGACATATTGTATTATACAACTGTGGACTCTTTTCTTTAAAAAAAAAAAGGTCGAAGGTTATCCCACTGTCGCATGCCGCTCGACTGCTCTTGTTGTTCTCTTGTTTTGGATTTTTTCGGAACCATCTAAACAAGTGACCTTCAAGGTGAATGGCTCTCTAATGGTTTTTGTTCTAACATATTTTGGATTTGGTCATTGATTTCTTTTAGTTCTTGATTGGAGTTTTTCAAGGGGCTCACATGCAATGGTATGACGTCTGTAGCATACATTTTATGTTTATTCGTATTTAAAAATGTTAATCTATCTGACGGGCTGTGAAAAAAAGAAGGTAAATTAGAAACATAGCCGTTTTTAGTTGTGTACGATTTTAGATAAGTACAGAAAATCGTACGCTGCATTTGATACGCAGGCACACTGCTATCGTAAGCAGATAGGCGACAGGGTACGTTTTCACACGCACCTAAATAACAATGACCCTTCACTGATATGCACTGAATCAATACTGACCGTTCGCTGATATGCAGCCGGAGTTAGTAAATAAGGACCCTTTATCGCTACGCATGCAGATTCACGATTTCGCACCATCTGCATGCCATAAATCAGCAGATATCATTAGACTTAGATAGTTAACATTTGTCTTTTATCATGTATTTAGAACCTAAGTAAATACATAGCTTTTAAGAAACGTGTATATATAACCCACAACGAGGAAAATAAAATCAGTGAACAATTTTCAAAACCGAAAAGTAAAATAGTACGGGTTTGTATTACGTTAAACTAAAAAAGCAATTTAATTATTGCTCTTTTTAATGGAACTTCGCGGAATGTGAAAATTAGCTAGGCTGCTGCGGATTGAAAATAAACACCACCAAGTTCAATGATCCAAATGAGAGTAATTTTATTTTTGACAACGGGGGAAGGCAAGAGCACAAAGTAAAGACTTACAGCTAGCTTATGTTAATTAACAGCGTTTCATTATGTATGTTAGAGTGACTTCAAGTTATACGTATGTATGTATGTGTACTATTTAAACACACAAAACTTCTACTTAATAAAAAAAGCTACTACTTAATATAAAAGTACATTTTTGTTATACTACTAAACGACTCGGATCCAACATTCCGGCCACGTTGAAGGACTAAACTTCAAAAAAAAGCAATTCATAATTGACAAACTGATTGATATAAATAAAAATCAAATAATTGGCAAAACCGCTAACTTATGGATTGGCCTTTTATAAACGCCGGTTGCCGTTTTTACCTCGGCCACTCGAACCTTGCCATCCGGACCTTTTATGGTTGCGTTGACCCTGCCGGTAATCCAATGCTGGGATGGAGTGTTGTCGTCGTGCACGATGACCAATGCGCCGGCCTCGAGATTGGCCGACTCGACCTGCCACTTGGCCTTGCCTTGCAGCTCCAGGATGTAGTCCCTGGGCCACGCTTGCCAGAACCGCTGTCTGAGCATTGACAGCAGCTGCCACCTGCGCGTATACTGCCACCATTTGGTCTGCTCATCGCGCTCGGACCCTTGCGGCAGCGAACGCAGGGCTTGGCCTATGAGCAGGTGCACTGGTCTTAGGGCTTCTCCGCCGTTGGGGTCTGCGCTGCATAGCGTCAACGGACGCGAGTTGATTGCCTCGACCTCTGCCAAGTGTATGCGGACCTCTGCCTCTGTGAGGGAGGCGTCTCCTATTTGCCGCAGCAGCAGACCCTTCGCGGACTTCACCGCTGCTTCCCAAAGTCCTCCGTAGTGGTGGGCGCGGGGGGGGGGGGTATGAACTGCCAGTCCATCCCAGATTCCACTGCGAACGACTGCAGTTGAGACCTCTGCTCCTCGAATGCCTTCAGAAGGTCCTGGAGCTGGTTCCTGACTCCAAGAAACTTCGTCGCGTTGTCGGAATATATCCTCCGCGGAACGCCACGTCTTGCGATGAAACTTCTAAGGGCAATAATAAAACAATTAGTGGATAAATCAGGAACCAACTCTATGTGAACAGCCATCGAAGCAAAACATACGAATATTGCTATATAGATTTTAATAGGTGGCCGACCACGTATTCGTAGTGAAACGTTTATCGGTCTACAAAAATCAACTCCACAGATATAAAAGGGACGCACTGCGGAAAATCTGTCTGTGGTTAGATCACCCATTATTTGACCTAATAATTTTGGCTTATATCGAAAACAATGAATGCATCTCCGAACTATTTGAGTGCATTCTCTTCGAGCATTTACGATCCAAATCTCTTGTCGGAGCAGACTGAGGACTGTTTTCGGACCAGCATGGTAATTTTTAAAATGTAAATGTCGAAGATATATTTCAACCAAATGATTTTTGTTTGGCAAAAAAATCGGAAATTTACTGTTATGTGACAATGGAGCATTTAAAAGTCTGCCACCTACTCTGATTAAAGAAAAGCGTCTTTTACTTTTAAAGAATTTTTGGACGAAGGGAGTTAATGCCTGTAAACCAGGCTGAAGGGGTTTGGCTTTCTTAATCTTGTCATATTCAATTACATACTCGTTTCTTTGAATATTTTCAAATAATTTTAACGAGGCGAAATGCAGCTCATCGGAACTTAATTGTTTCGATCGTTTCTGTGTTTTACACAAATTTATAAATTTATACATATAACCGCGAGTACGAGCTAGCTATGTATACGACCCAATGCGACTTATACTTTTTCCCAAAACGTTTTCTCCAGTAGCAATAAAAACATTTGCAGTTTTCTTGAACTCCAAGTTTAACATGTCAGCTGGAATCGCTAAATGATTATTTTTGTGCCAATGTTCTTCATTTTCTAATAAAAAGTAATGTCCATCGAACCAAAGAGAATCCTTCAGTTCCTGAACAGTACATCCGCGAGATGCAATTTCTGCTGGATTACATTTAGTTGGTACATGTTGCCAGGATATTCTCTGAGAGAATTCTTGAACTGTAGCAATTGGCCACGAAAGTTGCAAGCATGGATGGCGAAGTATTTATCCAATGTAGTGTGATTTCAAATTCTGTCCAAAAATGCACACTCTCGATTCTACAATGGTCAAGCACATGTTTTATTGAAGACCAAAATTGAGCCAACATTGTGGCCGCACATAATTCAAGCCTTGAAATTGTTTTTGTTTTTAATGGAGCTACCTTTGCCTTAGCTGCGAGCAGCTGGCATTGAATTTTTCCTTTATATAGTGCTCGAACATATAAACGACAACCATAAGCGTGGCTGGATGCGTCTGCAAATCCATGAATCTGAACTCTTTAGGTATCTTGGTACTTCAATAGTATGAATGTCCTGCAAATTTTTCGTGAAATTTGACCAACTTGTAGTCAAAGACATAGGAATAGACTCATCCCAATCTAATTTCAACTGCCATATTTCTAGCAGGTAACTTTTTTTTTTTTTTTGGACTCAATAGTCCAAGTGGATCGAACAAACAAGCACTGATCGAAAGTATTGTGCGCTTTGTAGGAATTATATCCTGAAATTGTTTGTCAAAGCGATATCGAAATATATCACGCCTTGGTAGAATCGGCATCATTGAAATAAAAGGATTTTTCGCATTGATTTCCTTTTGATAATTGTGGATGGTTAGAAAAGCACTTTGACAATTTTAGTCCGCCTGAAGCTAAGACTTCCCACACTTGTTTACATATTAAATTTAGTGTGTCAAGGTCGTCAGCTCCTGTGAGCATGTCATTCACATAAAAGTTATTGCAAATCACTTCAGCTCCAGTGGCGTGCGAATCCTTACGGCGAAAACCAAGTTCTTGCAAGGATCATATTGCCAAAAATGGAGCTGCTGATGTGCCATAAGTCACGGTATTTAAGCGAAAGACTTGCAAATCATCAGTTGGTTTTTCTCGCCACAAAATGAGTTGAAAGTTGCGATCTTTTTCAGCCACCATTACTTGTCTATACATTTTTTGTACATCGGTTGTCAGTGCATACTGATTCAAACGAAACCGAATTAAAGACAAAATTAGTTCCCTCTGAATAGTAGGACCCACCATAAGCATATCATTTAATGATTTCTGTGATGTTGTCTTGCACGAGGCATCAAAAATAACTCGAAGTTTGGTGGTACTACTATCAGGCCTCAGGACACATAATTTGGTCCTGGTGGAATCTGATGATTTGTAGCTGACACATGGCCTAACTCAAGGTACTCTTTCATAAATTGAGTGTACATTGAATAGAGTGTAGAGTCATTAGACACTACGCTCTAATGATAAAAATCGACGCTTAGCTGCATCAAATGAAGGCCCCAAACCAAACGGGTCAGATTTAAATGGCAAACTAACCTCCAATCTACCTGAAGACATTTGGCGTATATTTTTCTTAATATGATCCTCACATGCAAGTTGCTCAGCTGAATAATTAACATATGAACACAGCATCGCAAAGAAGTGATCAACTCCAAACCTCTTCTGAGGTTTGTGGAAACGAGGATCCGCTAGTTCAATGTTTGCTGGGATTTTCCATTTGCTGATCGGGAGGTTATAATCTGGCTGATCTGACGTAATTGAACTTAGAACCCAAAAATCTGCACTAAACTGGTAGTTATTTACTCGAGAGTGCACTGTAGCATTGACTTCACCTTTCGCTACTAAATTTGACTTGCCTAATACTGACACAGTTAAGCTACTATTGGTTCTTGAGAGTCGAAGGGTTTGTGCAAAGCTCTCTGTAATAAAATTAGCTTGAGAGCCATCTAATAAAGCTCTGGCGAAATGAACCTGTCCGAACCTATTATGCACTTTGACTACAGCTGTAGCAAGTATGGATTGCTCATTATCACTGGTAATGTAATTTACTTGAATACTAAGAACTGGCTCAGTCTGTTGACTATGGGACTTATTCTGAGATATATACCTGTGCAATAAGGTGTGATGCGATTTAGAGCAAACTTCGCACTTAGAGTATGAGAACATTGAGGTTTTATGTCCCTGATGAAGACAGTTTATACAAAACCCTTTACCTTTGGAGAATTCAAACCGTTCCAGAACAGGCATTGCTGCAAACCCTTGACAGTTGACAATACTATGGTTAGAGTTGCAATACAGACAACGGATCAACTGAACTTGTAGATTTGGAACAGGCAAATGATGACTTTGTGGGTTTTCTAGTTGAGATCTCAGGTTTTGGTTCAACTCTGGCTCTTGAGGATTCCTCTGCAGTCAGATGTTGATATCCCCTATTGAGATTTATAACGCAGTCAGACCACTTGGGCAAAACATCATAATCAAGTTGCTCTTCATATTTTGATTTTGTAATATAATCTACCTTAGATAGAACGAGATGAATGATCATTGCATTGGCTACATCTTTTTCATTACCCAACGACAAAAGGGACTCAAAAATTGCCGAAACCTTATCAATTATTGACCTCAATGCGGACGCAAATGGCTTACTCACAGGAGGAATGTCAAACAGCTGAGCGAGTGTATCGAAGAAAATAAGGCATTTATTGTCGTAAACACGGTGCAAACTTGCTAATGCTTTTGGATAATTTTTAAGTGATTACATTTTTCAATGTCCGAGATTGAATTATCTGAATCTACCAAACTTTCAAATAAACTGATAAATTGCTTAAATTCAACATGCTTCCCAATAAATGTAGGTAATTTCAGTTTTGGTAAATTTGAATGGTGGCTAATACAGCTTGACACATTTTGGATTTGTGATTTATTACCACTTGGAGCTAGAGCTGACATAAATAATGCTTTAGTTGTTACACAAATTTCTTCTAAACCGGATCGATTATCATTTTCAGCATTCCAAAGAATCAATTTCTGATTGCAAACCCATTGCCTTTTTACGCCATGGATTTTAAAAAAATTCATGGTCTACTGTGTTTGTCGGAACGAGTTTGTGCGTAATAGGCAGAAGGAGGCATCTCCGACCCCATAAACTATATATATTCTGAATCAGTATCAACAGCCGAGTCGATTGATGTCTGACTGTCTGTCCGTCTGTCCGTCTGTCTGTCTGTCCGTCTGTATGAACGCCTGGATCTCAGCAACTATAAAATCTAGAGCAATAAAATTTTGTGACAACATACGTGTATATCCAGGTGTCTCAAAGTGTTTTTGAAATTTGGCCACGCCCCTTCCCACCTCTGTAAATCAGTAATAACAGTTTAATATATACAATATACACCCAACAACAAAAGTTGTACATCTTACATGACAAATACCTTGCCACGGGTGTTTTCATAGAAATCGGACTAAAAATAAGTGAGATATGATCCGAATTAAACTCAATTTGAACGTAAACTTAAAGACCTTATTTACGCGAGCAGACCGAAGTTTAATTTAATTTGCATATGGTATGGTAACAGAATTGGCTCAGAATGCATTTTGGCCGATCGGACGACAAATGAGGCAGTGGCTTGTAGGTTAGAGTGGCGGACGGCGTGTGTGCGTGCGAGAGTTCTAGTCCTACGCGCGGCTGGTGCGACTTTTTATTTTAATTACTTACGCCGGTACATGCATGTCTGCATTTGCACATTTTTCGTTTCGGCGTCCCGAAAAGGATTGTTTGTTAAGCTTTAAAATTATTTAATAGAAAAGAAAAAAAAGGAAAACATCTGACACATAGATCGCTGCAGCATTCGAACTCGAACACTGTCAACATCATTGGTCTTCGAATCCGGCACATACTCCACTAAGCTACTGTACAACTTCCGCGGTTGCCACTACTGTTTGACAAAAGCAAAAATGCATACATAAACTTATTGCTCTCTTGCCCTACCTAATGCTTATAATTCTTGTCTATTCGCTTTTGCATTGTTTATGCGTTCTTCTTCTTCTATCCGCCAATTAAATTTGTGCGAATAAGAATATATAGTTTATATTTTTAAATGCTTAATAATAATCCAAATAATACAAAATTTTCATTATTTATTAATTTTCATTTTCATTATAAATAACGGAAAATAAATGATACACGGTATACTATAATAATCCATGGCATTCTACAGTTAGTAACTGTACTGTAGCGTTCGACTGGTTAATATAGGAATTTAACATATCTAATCAGCATTGCAGTTCAAACTGCTTTTTTGATATAGAGCCAGATTCAAATTTATATTTTATGCGGGAAATGTCCTCTGTTACCTTGTCTAAGCGAACAAACAGCTGTGTCAGCATCATGCTATCGCAGTCGGGGTCATTGCCCTTTGAGCCTTTGTCGACCAGTGATGTCATTTTTCCCAATTAAGTCACTAGCGAAGGGTATGTGCTAGTCAGGCCAGTCTTAGATCAGTCAAACAAATACGCCTCATTAGCTTCAGTGTAGGGTATACGGCTCGCTCTTCTCGAAGACCAACACCGTCCACATACCTAAGCAAGGAGTAAGCGAGACAGCAGGAACCGATCTATAAGCTCAAACAGAGCAGCATCAACGAGTGCACGGATCTTGAGCGGCTCGCTCAACAACGGGAGTAGTATGGAAATGGGGATTGAATGACAAGGATTAAAATTAATTGGATTTTGTGAAGGGGGTGGGGTAAGGGATTAGGGATTACATGTAGGGGAGCGTGGGAATTTAGGGTCATAATTAGGGGTGGGGGTGATGAGGGTTGACAGGTGAGTATGTGTGAATGAGGATCGCAGGTGGGGTGCGTGGGAATTAAGGGTTATAATTAGGGTGAGGGGTGATGAGGGTTGACAGGTGAGAATGCGTGAATGAAGATCGCAGGTGGGGTGCGTGGGAATTTAGGGTTATAATTAGGGTGGGAAGGATGGCGAGGGTCGCTGATCGTGTTTACATGCACACGTGTTAGGGTGCGTGGGTGCATGCATAAGCATGCATGAGCATGGGATTAAGGGTGGGGGGCGATAAAGGTTGACAACAGGTGAGTGTTAGCAAATGAGGATCGCAAGTGGGGTACGTGGGTGCTTGCTTAAGCATGCATGCATAAGCATGCATGAGCATGGGATTCACGGTGGGGGGTGATAAAGGTTGACAACAGGTGAGTATGTGTAAATAAGTGATAAAGTGTGGGGGACTGTAAATGAGGATCGCTGATCGTGTTAACATGCACACGTGCTAGGGTGTGTTAGGGTGTGTGTATGTGTGTGTGGGTGCATACATGAGCATGCGATTAAGGGTGGGGGACAAAGTGATAAAGGTTGACAGCAGGAGAGTATGTTTGTAAATGATCATGCATGATCGTGTTTACATGACGAGTGTAAACCCATATTTGACAGGTCGTGGGCACTCTAGCACAACATGTTAATCTGTTAAAACAAAACACTGCAACCTGTTGACGTCGTCGTCATCGTCGTCGTCTATTATCCTAATTATTTTCTATGAATCGAGGGTGGTTAGGTGTAGTATATAAAAAAATCAGCTAAGCAGTTAAGCAATAAAATCAGCTAAACAGCTAAACATCAGCTAAACATCAGCTAAACAGCTAAACAACATCTGCTAAACAGCTAAACATCAGCTAAACAACAACAACAACATCAGCTAAACAGCTAAACAACAAAAACATCAGCTAAACAGCTAAACAACAAACTCTGCTAAACAGCTAAACAACACCAAGTTGGTGTTATATGGAGTCTTTTCCGCTAGCTTTTGGAATGCTTCTATTTCTTCCATCCTTTTGAGATTAATTTGATGGATAAAACCATCCCAATGCCTTAAAAACTCTTTTATTTTTAGTGAGTTCATGTTGCTCATTTAGTTGTTGCCGAATTCGTTCTTCGTTCTTTTCCAAAATGAGTCGTTTTATCGCAATAATTTTTGGAAGCGATAAAACTATATCTAACTTCAATTATCTAAGTCATCAACCTTGCTTAGCAACATAATTACGTCCATATAACACAATAGCAAGATCGCATCAAAGTTGTTGCTTCGAACAGGATCGATGATGTTTGCTGTTGCCGTGCGTAATGTTCCCCTAGTTTCGAAAGGTTCATGTTCCGCTCAGATGCATCTTTGTCGGTGCTGAATCATAGAAAAAGCTCTTTTTTGGAGAGAGTCTCTGGACACATCCGCCTTCCCGATCAGTTTACGAGCCCACTTTTGATTTCTTTCTGCTGAGCATGCTTCCCAATAAATGTAGGTAATTTCAGTTTTGGTAAATTTGAATGGTGGCTAATACAGCTTGACACATTTTGGATTTGTGATTTATTACCACTTGGAGCTGGAGCTGACATAAATAATGCTTTAGTTGTTACACAAATTTCTTCTAAACCGGATCGATTATCATTTTCAGCATTCCAAAGAATCAATTTCTGATTGCAAACCCATTGCCTTTTTACGCCATGGATTTTAAAAAAATTCATGGTCTACTGTGTTTGTCGGAACGAGTTTGTGCCTAATAGGCAGAAGGAGGCATCTCCGACCCCATAAACTATATATATTCTGAATCAGTATCTGACTGACTGTCTGTCCGTCTGTCCGTCTGTCTGTCTGTCCGTCTGTATGAACGCCTGGATCTCAGCAACTATAAAATCTAGAGCAATAAAATTTTGTGACAACATACGTGTATATCCAGGTGTCTCAAAGTGTTTTTGAAATTTGGCCACGCCCCTTCCCGCCTCTGTAAATCAGTAATAACAGTTTAATATATACAATATACACCCAACAACAAAAGTTGTACATCTCACATGACAAATACCTTGCCACGGGTGTTTTCATAGAAATCGGACTAAAAATAAGTGAGATATGATCCGAATTAAACTCAATTTGAACGTAAACTTAAAGACCTTATTTACGCGAGCAGACCGAAGTTTAATTTAATTTGCATATGGTATGGTAACAGAATTGGCTCAGAATGCATTTTGGCCGATCGGACGACAAATGAGGCAGTGGCTTGTAGGTTAGAGTGGCGGACGGCGTGTGTGCGTGCGAGAGTTCTAGTCCTACGCGCGGCTGGTGCGACTTTTTATTTTAATTACTTACGCCGGTACATGCATGTCTGCATTTGCACATTTTTCGTTTCGGCGTCCCGAAAAGGATTGTTTGTTAAGCTTTAAAATTATTTAATAGAAAAGAAAGAAAAAAGGAAAACATCTGACACATAGATCGCTGCAGCATTCGAACTCGAACACTGTCAACATCATTGGTCTTCGAATCCGGCACACACTCCACTAAGCTACTGTACAACTTCCGCGGTTGCCATTACTGTTTGACAAAAGCAAAAATGCATACATAAACTTATTGCTCTCTTGCCCTACCTAATGCTTATAATTCTTGTCTATTCGCTTTTGCATTGTTTATGCGTTCTTCTTCTTCTATCCGCCAATTAAATTTGTGCGAATAAGAATATATAGTTTATATTTTTAAATGCTTAATAACAATCCAAATAATACAAAATTTTCATTATTTATTAATTTTCATTTTCATTATAAATAACGGAAAATAAATGATACACGGTATACTATAATAATCCATGGCCTTCTACAGTTAGTAACTGTACTGTAGCGTTCGACTGGTTAATATAGGAATTTAACATATCTAATCGGCATTGCAGTTCAAACTGCTTTTTTGATATAGAGCCAGATTCAAATTTATGTTTTATGCGGGAAATGTCCTCTGTTACCTTGTCTAAGCGAACAAACAGCTGTGTCAGCATCATGCTGTCGCAGTCGGGGTCATTGCCCTTTGAGCCTTTGTCGACCAGTGATGTCATTTTTCCCAATTAAGTCACTAGCGAAGGGTATGTGCTAGTCAGGCCAGTCTTAGATCAGTCAAACAAATACGCCTCATTAGCTTCAGTGTAGGGTATACGGCTCGCTCTTCTCGAAGACCAACACCGTCCACATACCTAAGCAAGGAGTAAGCGAGACAGCAGGAACCGATCTATAAGCTCAAACAGAGCAGCATCAACGAGTGCACGGATCTTGAGCGGCTCGCTCAACAACGGGAGTAGTATGGAAATGGGGATTGAATGACAAGGATTAAAATTAATTGGATTTTGTGAAGGGGGTGGGGTAAGGGATTAGGGATTACATGTAGGGGAGCGTGGGAATTTAGGGTCATAATTAGGGGTGGGGGTGATGGGTGCATACATGAGCATGCGATTAAGGGTGGGGGACAAAGTGATAAAGGTTGACAGCAGGAGAGTATGTGTGTAAATGAGCATGCATGATCGTGTTTACATGACGAGTGTAAACCCATATTTGACAGGTCGTGGGCACTCTAGCACAACATGTTAATCTGTTAAAACAAAACACTGCAACCTGTTGACGTCGTCGTCATCGTCGTCGTCTATTATCCTAATTATTTTCTATGAATCGAGTGTGGTTAGGTGTAGTATATAAAAAAATCAGCTAAGCAGTTAAGCAATAAAATCAGCTAAACAGCTAAACATCAGCTAAACATCAGGTAAACAGCTAAACAACATCTGCTAAACAGCTAAACATCAGCAAAACAACAACAACAACATCAGCTAAACAGCTAAACAGCTAAACAACAACAACATCAGCTAAACAGCTAAACAACAAACTCTGCTAAACAGCTAAACAACACCAAGTTGGTTTTATATAAATTTTTCTTTATTTCATAAAACGTAAGGCAAGTTTATCATAATAATTCATAATACTTTCAACTTCGGTTATTTGACTTTTCTCACTAAAGCATCCGCAGGTATCAGGTCCTTCACGCGCCTCATCGTTAGACCATGGACATGAAGATCTATGTGTTCCATATTTGGACGTCTTATATGGAGTCTTTTCCGCTAGCTTTTGGGATGCTTCTATTTCTTCCATCCTTTTGAGATCATTATGATGGATAAAACCATCCCAATGCCTTAAAAACTCTTTTATTTTTAGTGAGTTCATGTTGCTCATTTAGTTGTTGCCGAATTCGTTCTTCGTTCTTTTCCAAAATGCGTCGTTTTATCGCAATAATTTTTGGAAGCGATAAAACTATATCTAACTTCAATTATCTAAGTCATCAACCTTGCTTAGCAACATAATTACGTCCATACAACACAATAGCAAGATCGCATCAAAGTTGTTGCTTCGAACAGGTTCGATGATGTTTGCTGTTGCCGTGCGTAATGTTCCACTAGCTTCGAAAGGGTCATGTTCCGCTCAGATGCATCTTTGTCGGTGCTGAATCATAGAAAAAGCTCTTTTTTGGAGAGAGTCTCTGGACACATCCGCCTTCCCGATCAGTTTACGAGCCCACTTTTGATTTCTTTCTGCTGAGCACAAGAAAAGGTATGTCAGCCCCCTTATATTTCGTTCAATTTGAAAATTTGACTAAAGTCATCATTTGCACCTAGATAACCTGGTTGACACGAGTTACCCAGCCACTTCGTAGCCCACCTGTATGCAGAGGCTTCTGCTTGGCATTCGCCTGCAGCACGCAGCGCTGTCGCCAAATTCTGTTCTACTGAACAGTGTTGGATTTTCCATTTGGAGTCTGTTGCAGCAGAAACATCCACCGTGGGACACCGAATGCACTGAGATCGAGCTTAATTTTGCCTCACCCCCTTGCAGAGAAAAAAGCTAGAAATCTTTCTAGCATTAGCTTAGGTTTAGTCTTAGTTTTACTTATCTTTGCTTGCACTCGGTCAGTGCAAATGTTCATTTTTATTTTTTTATATATATATATATTTTTATATATTTTTTTTGAATGAGTGTAGAATCTATCTGTCGCAGTGAATAAGGTATAATTGTGTGAAGCCAATCAGTGAAACCATATAGCCGAAATCTTTGAAACAAAAAAATTAATAATATGTGTGTGAGCTTGTAAATTTGCATACATTGATTTCGGTTCGATCGCAGATCAATTTTTGTAAGTTAATAACATCAAATAATTGCTAGTCCCGTAATGAATAAAATTGCCCCTAAAATGAACGATTTGCAAAAGTAATGAAAATAGGAACAATATAATAAAAGTCCTAAATTAACCTAACATAAAAAAAACCACCACCAACACACACCTACATCTGCTTCGTTGGAAGACCTTTCATCGTGGAGATTCATGTAAGTGAACAAAATTTATTTTTTTATATTGCTTTAGTCCCATTGTTCCGCAATTATCAGTTCATTTTTAATTGTTTCCTTGGTTCTGCTAATCTGTACATAAATTGTACGCACGTATATATGTACACGCGCATTGTGCAGCGGCAAAGTTTTACTGCCGGTTCAGTGCTTGTATGTATGTATGTTTGTATTTATGCTCAGCCTCTGATCATATACATGCAGGCATACGTACATACCAAAGCTCGAGCTGTATGTACATACTGACACTAAATTGTCTTCTTTGCGAACAACGTGACATAAATAATTATTTTCTCATTCCAATGCTCAATTATTTTCTATGACAACCGATAATATTAAACCTGACTAAAATTTCAATTATATATGTCTGTCTGTCCGTCTGTCTGTCTGTCCGTCTGTCTAGAAATCGGACTAAAAATAAGTGAGATATGATCCGAATTAAACTCAATTTGAACGTAAACTTAAAGACCTTATTTACGCGAGCAGACCGAGGTTTAGTTTAATTTGCATATGGTATGGTAACAGAATTGGCTCAGAATGCATTTTGGCCGATCGGACGACAAATGAGGCAGTGGCTTGTAGGTTAGAGTAGCGGACGGCGTGTGTGCGTGCGAGAGTTCTAGTCCTACGCGCGGCTGGTGCGACTTTTTATTTTAATTACTTTTTTTGGTTTTTTTTTATTCTTATAAACTAAAGGAAAATTACAGTTAAAAATAGTTTTCAAAAATTAAAGTTCATGTTTTTATGCAATATTTAAGACGATCAATAAGTTACGAATGTTAGAGCGGGACGCCGGTACTTGCATGTCTGCATTTGCACTTTTGAGTTTCGGCGTCCCGCCCAAACACACATCAATTGCCGTGTTCGGTGTATGTACGCAACTCCCAGATTTGTGCAACATTCGGCAATGTTTATAAAAGTGTTCTAATTAAATATGTTGCGTACCTAAAAATTTAAAAGGATTGTTTGTTAAGCTTTAAAATTATTTAATAGAAAAGAAAGAAAAAAAGGAAAACATCTCACACATAGATCGCGGCAGCATTCGAACTCGAACACTGCCAGCCACTGTACAACTTCCGCGGTTGCCATTACTGTTTGACAAAAGCAAAAATGCATACATAAACTTATTGCTCTCTTGCCCTACCTAATGCTTATAATTCTTGTCTATTCGCTTTTGCATTGTTTATGCGTTCTTCTTCTTCTATCCGCCAATTAAATTTGTGCGTGTCGTTCGAATAAAATAATAAGAATATATAGTTTATATTTTTAAATGCTTAATAACAATCCAAATAATACAAAATTTTCATTATTTATTAATTTTCATTTTCATTATAAATAACGGAAAATAAATGTTAAACGGTATACTATAATAATCCATGGCCTTCTACAGTTAGCACCTGACTGTAGCGTTCGACTGGTTAATATAGGAATTTAACATATCTAATCGGCATTGCAGTTCAAACTGATTTTTTGATATAGAGCCAGATTCAAATCTATGTTTTATGCGGGAAATGTCCTCTGTTACCTTGTCTAAGCGAACAAACAGCTGTGTCAGTCGGGGTCATTGGCCTTTGAGCCTTTGTTGACCATAGTGGACTTCTGGTTTTTAGATTCATTTTTACTCATGATACAAATTTTTTTTTTTAGTATTAGTATTTAGCCAAATTTTAAATGTTTTCAAATAATAATAATTTGTTATGTGTGAGGACTCAAATTTTGAGCCTCACAAATCATTGATTGCTAATTTATTTTAAGGCAGTGATGTCATTTTTCCCAATTAAGTCACTAGCGAAGGGTATGTGCTAGTCAGGCCAGTCTTAGATCAGTCAAACAAATACGCCTCATTAGCTTCAGTGTAGGGTATACGGCTCGCTCTTCTCGAAGACCAAAACCGTCCACATACCTAAGCAAGGAGTAAGCGAGACAGCAGGAACCGATCTATAAGCTTCTATAGCTTCTCGAAGACCAACACCGTCCACATACCTAAGCAAGGAGTAAGCGAGACAGCAGGAACCGATCTATAAGCGCAAACAGAGCAGCATCAACGAGTGCACGGAACTTGAGCGGCTCGCTCAACAACGGGAGTAGTATGGAAATGGGGATTGAACGACAAGGATTAAAATTAATTGGATTTTGTGAAGGGGGGAGGGGTAAGGGATTAGGGATTACATGTAGGGGAGCGTGGGAATTTAGGGTCATAATTAGGGGTGGGGGTGATGAGGTTTGACAGGTGAGGATCGCAGGTGGGGTGCGTGGGAATTAAGGGTTATAATTAGGGTGAGGGGTGATGAGGGTTGACAGGTGAGAATGCGTGAATGAAGATCGCATGTGGGGTTTAGGGTTATAATTAGGGTGGGAAGGATGGCGAGGGTCGCTGATCGTGTTTACATGCACACGTGTTAGGGTGCGTGGGTGCATGCATAAGCATGCATGAGCATGGGATTAAGGGTGGGGGGTGATAAAGGTTGACAACAGGTGAGTGTTTGCAAATGAGGATCGCAAGTGGGGGTGCGGGGGAATTTAGGGTTATAATTAGGGCGGGAGGTGATAAAGGTTGACAGCAGAGCAAATGAGGATCGCAAGTGGGGTGCGTGGGTGCTTGCTTAAGCATGCATGCATAAGCATGCATGAGCATGGGATTCAGGGTGGGGGGTGATAAAGGTTGACAACAGGTGAGTATGTGTAAATAAGTGATAAAGTGTGGGGGACTGTAAATGAGGATCAGTAGTATGGAAATGGGGATTCGAGGTCTGGAATGTTAATCCCTTTTGGGGGTGGGGGTAAGGGATTAGGGATTAAATGTAGGGAGTGCGTGGGAATTTAGGGTAAAGTGAGGGTGATGGGTGAAGAGGGGTTTGACGAGGGTTGACAGGTGAGTGAGGATCGCTGGAGGGTGCGTGGGAATTTAGGGTAAAGTAAGGGTGAGGGGTGAAGAGGGGTTTGACGAGGGTTGACAGGTGAGCGAGGGTGGCAGGTGGGTGCGTGGGAATTTAGGGTAAAGTGAGGGTGAGGGGTGAAGAGGGGTTGTCGAGGGTCGTCAGGTGTGCGTGATCAATTAGGGTTAAGTGAGGGTGAGGGGTGATCGCGAGGGTCGCTGATCGTGTTAGGGTGCACACGTGTTAGGGTGCATGCATGAGCATGGGATTAAGGGTGAGGGGTGATCGCGAGGGAAGGTGATGAAGGTTGACAACAGGTGAGTATTAACAATTGAGGATCGCAAGTAGGCCGCGTGAGAAATTAGGGTTAAGTGAGGGTGAGGGGTGAAGAGCATGGGATAAAGGGTGAGGAACAAAGGGTGCGGGGACAAAGTGATAAAGGTTGACAGAAGGGGCGATTATGTGTGAATAAGTGATAAAGGGTGAGCGGAGGGTCGCGAGGATCGCTCATTGTGAAGGGTCGCGAGGATCGCTCATTGTGTTTACATGCACGTGTGCGTGCTAGGGTGTGTGTGTGTGTGTGTGTTAGGGTGCATGGGATTAAGGGCGCCCCGAGGTGATAAAGTGATCAGGGCTGAGAACAACAACAGGTAAGTGTCTGTGTGTGTAAGTGAGCATTCATGATCGTGTTTACATGCACACGTGTTAGGGTGCATGCAGGCGTGTGTGTATGTGTGTTAGGGTGCATGGGATTAAGGGTGCCCCGAGGCGATAAAGTGATGAGGGCTGAGAACAACAACAGGTAAGTGTCTGTGTGTGTAAGTGAGCATTCATGATCGTGTTTACATGCACACGTGTTAGGGTGCATGCAGGCGTGTGTGTGACTCATGACTCATGACTCATGAGGACGATCGATCGGTAGCTCGGTCGGTCGGTAACTCGGTAGGTCGTTGACATCAGGTGAATCTTAACACATGAGGATCGCTGACGAGGGTAATGCCATATTTGACAGGTCGGGGGCACCCTAGCACAACATGTTAATCTGTTATAACAAAACACTGCAACCTGTTGACGTCGTCATCGTCATTGTCGTCGTCGTCGTCTATTATCCTAATTATTTTCTATGAACCGAGGGTTAGGGTTAGGTGTACTATATCAGCTAAACAGCTAAATAGCTAAACAACATCTGCTAAACACCTAAACAGCA
>JAEIHA010000589.1:0-139813 GCA_018904595.1 Zaprionus indianus
GTCTAGCCTGTGTCTAGCCTGTGTCTAGCCTGTGTCTAGCCTGTGTCTAGCCTGTGTCTAGCCTGTGTCTAGCCTGTGTCTAGCCTGTGTCTAGCCTGTGTCTAGCCTGTGTCTAGCCTGTGTCTAGCCTGTGTCTAGCCTGTGTCTAGCCTGTGTCTAGCCTGTGTCTAGCCTGTGTCTAGCCTGTGTCTAGCCTGTGTCTAGCCTGTGTCTAGCCTGTGTCTAGCCTGTGTCTAGCCTGTGTCTAGCCTGTGTCTAGCCTGTGTCTAGCCAGTGTCTAGCCTGTGCCTAGCCAGTGTCTAGCCTGTGCCCAGCCAGTGTCTAGCCTGTGTCTAGCCTGTGTCTAGCCTGTGTCTAGCCTGTGCCTAGCCAGTGTCTAGCCTGTGCCCAGCCAGTGTCTAGCCTGTGTCTTGGCCTGTGCCTAGCCAGTTTCTAGCCTGTGTCTAGCCTGTGCCTAGCCAGTGTCTAGCCTGTGCCTAGCCAGTGTCTAGCCTGTGTCTTAGCCTGTTCATTGCCTGAGACTGGCATGTGCACAGCGTATGCCTAGCCAGTGTCTAGCGTGCCGTGTCTAGCCTGTGCCTAGCCAGGTTCTAGCCTTTGTCTAGCTAGCTAGCCAGAGTCTAGCATGTGTCTAGCCTGTGTCTTTGTGTCTAGCCAGTGTCTAGCCTGTGCCTAGCCTGTGTCTAGCCTGTGTCTAGCCTGTGTCTAGCCTGTGTCTAGCCTGTGTCTAGCATGTGTCTAGCCTGTGTCTAGCCTGTGTCTAGCCTGTGTCTAGCCTGTGTCTAGCTTGTGTCTAGCCTGTGTCTAGCCTGAGCCTAGCCAGTGTCTTGCCAGTGCCTAGCCTGTGCCTAGCCTGTATCTAGCCTGTGCATTGCCTGAGACAGGCATGTGCATAGCGTATGCCTAGCCAGTGTCTAGCCAGTGCATTGCCTGTGCCTGACCAGTCTCTAGCCTGTGCCTAACCGGTCTCTAGCCTGTGCCTAACCGGTCTCTAGCCTGTGTCTAGCCTGTGTCTAGCCTGTGTCTAGCCTGTGTCTAGCCTGTGTCTAGCCTGTGTCTAGCCTGTGTCTAGCCTGTGTCTAGCCTGTGTCTAGCCTGTGTCTAGCCTTTGTCTAGCCTGTGTCTAGCCTGTGTCTAGCCTGTGTCTAGCCTGTGTCTAGCCTGTGTCTAGCCTGTGTCTAGCTTGTGTCTAGCCTGTGTCTAGCCTGTGTCTAGCCAGTGTCTAGCCTGTGCCTAGCCAGTGTCTAGCCTGTGCCCAGCCAGTGTCTAGCCTGTGTCTAGCCTGTGTCTAGCCTGTGTCTAGCCTGTGTCTAGCCTGTGTCTAGCCTGTGTCTAGCCTGTGTCTAGCCTGTGCCTAGCCAGTGTCTAGCCTGTGCCCAGCCAGTGTCTAGCCTGTGTCTAGCCTGTGCCTAGCCAGTTTCTAGCCTGTGTCTAGCCTGTGCCTAGCCAGTGTCTAGTCTGTGCCAAGCCAGTGTCTAGCCTGTGCCTAGCCAGTGTCTAGCCTGTGTCTAGCCTGTGCCTTGCCTGTGACTGGCATGTGCATAGCCTGTGCCTAGCCAGTGTCTAGCCTGTGTCTAGCCTGTTCATTGCCTGAGACTGGCATGTGCACAGCGTATGCCTAGCCAGTGTCTAGCCAGTGCCTAGCCTGTGCCTAGCCAGTTTCTAGCCTTTGTCTAGCCTGTGCATAGCCAGAGTCTAGCATGTGCCTAGCCAGTGTGTAGCCTCTGTCTAGCCTGTGTCTAGTCTGTGTCTTGACGGTGTCATGCCAGTGTCTAGCCTGTGTCTAGCCTGTGTCTAGCCTGTGTCTAGCCTGTGTCTAGCCTGTGTCTAGCCTGTGTCTAGCCTGTGTCTAGACTGTGTCTAGCCTGTGCCTTGCCTGTCACTGGCATGTGACTGGCATGTGCATAGCCTGTGCCTAGCCAGTGTCTAGCCTGTGTCTAGCCTGTGCCTTGCCTGAGACTGGCATGTGCATAGTGTGTGCCTAGCCAGTGTCTAGAATGTGTCTAGCCTGAGCCTTGCCAGAGACTGGCATGTGCATAGCGTGTGCCTAGCCAGTGTCTAGCCAGTGCCTAGCCTGTGCCTAGCCTGTGCCTAGCCTGTGCCTAGCCTGTGTCTAGCCTGTGTCTAGCCTGTGCCTTGCCTGTGACTGGCATGTGTCTAGCCTGTGCGTTGCCTGAGACTGGCATGTGCATAGCGTGTGCCTAGCCAGTGTCTAGCCAGTGCCTACTTCCTAGCCTGTGCCTAGCCTGTGTCTAGCCTGTGTCTAGCCTGTGCCTTGCCTGTGACTGGCATGTGCATAGCCTGTGCCTAGCCAGTGTCTAGCCTGTGTCTAGCCTGTGCCTTGCGTGAGACTGGCATGTGCATAGCGTGTGCCTAGCCAGTGTCTAGCCAGTGCCTAGCCTGTGCCTAGCCTGTGCCTAGCCTGTTTCTAGCCTGTGTCTAGCCTGTGCCTTGCCTGTGACTGGCATGTGCATAGCCTGTGCCTAGCCAGTGTCTAGCTTGTGTCTAGCCTGTGCCTTGCCTGAGACAGGCATGTGTCTAGCCAGTGCCTAGCCTGTGCCTAGCCAGTGTATAGCCTTTGTCTAGCCTGTGCATAGCCTGTGTCTAGCCTGTGCCTAGCCAGTGTATAGCCTCTGTCTAGCCTGTGTCTAGTCTGTGTCTAGCCGGTGTCTAGCCGGTGTCTAGCCTGTGCCTAGCCTGTGCCTAGCCTGTGACTGGCCTGTGCCTAGCCTGTGCCTAGCTTGTGCCTAGCCTGTGCCTAGCCTGTGCCTAGCCTGTGCCTAGCCTATGCCTAGCCTGTGTCTAGCCTGTGTCTAGCCTGTGTCTAGCCTGTGCCTTGCCTGTGACTGGCATGTGTCTAGCCTGTGCCTAGCCAGTGTCTAGCCTGTGTCTAGCCTGTGCCTTGCCTGAGACAGGCATGTGTCTAGCCAGTGTATAGACTGTGTCTAGCCTGTGTCTAGCCTGTGACTGGCATGTGTCTAGCCTGTGCGTTGCATGAGACTGGCATGTGCATAGCGTGTGCCTAGCCAGTGTCTAGCCAGTGCCTAGCCTGTGCCTAGCCTGTGCCTAGCCTGTGCCTAGCCTGTTTCTAGCCTGTGTCTAGCCTGTGCCTTGCCTGTGACTGGCATGTGCATAGCCTGTGCCTAGCCAGTGTCTAGCTTGTGTCTAGCCTGTGCCTTGCCTGAGACAGGCATGTGTCTAGCCAGTGCCTAGCCTGTGCCTAGCCAGTGTATAGCCTTTGTCTAGCCTGTGCATAGCCTGTGTCTAGCCTGTGCCTAGCCAGTGTATAGCCTCTGTCTAGCCTGTGTCTAGTCTGTGTCTAGCCGGTGTCTAGCCGGTGTCTAGCCTGTGCCTAGCCTGTGCCTAGCCTGTGACTGGCCTGTGCCAGGCCTGTGCCTAGCTTAGTGCCTAGCCTGTGCCTAGCCTGTGGCTAGCCTGTGCCTAGCCTATGCCTGGCCTGTGTCTAGCCTGTGTCTAGCCTGTGTCTAGCCTGTGCCTTGCCTGTGACTGGCATGTGTCTAGCCTGTGCCTAGCCAGTGTCTAGCCTGTGTCTAGCCTGTGCCTTGCCTGAGACAGGCATGTGTCTAGCCAGTGTATAGACTGTGTCTAGCCTGTGTCTAGCCTGTGCCTTGCCTGTGACTGGCATGTGTCTAGCCTGTGCGTTGCATGAGACTGGCATGTGCATAGCGTGTGCCTAGCCAGTGTCTAGCCAGTGCCTAGCCTGTGCCTAGCCTGTGCCTAGCCTGTGTCTAGCCTGTGTCTAGCCTGTGTCTAGCCTGTGCCTTGCCTGTGACTGGCATGTGCATAGCCTGTGCCTAGCCAGTGTCTAGCTTGTGTCTAGCCTGTGCCTTGCCTGAGACAGGCATGTGTCTAGCAAGTGCCTAGCCTGTGCCTAGCCAGTGTATAGGCTTTGTCTAGCCTGTGCATAGCCTGTGTCTAGCCTGTGCCTAGCCAGTGTATAGCCTCTGTCTAGCCTGTGTCTAGTCTGTGTCTAGCCAGTGTCTAGCCTGTGCCTAGCCTGTGCCTAGCCTGTGCCTAGCCTGTGCCTAGCCTGTGACTGGCATGTGCCTAGCCTGTGCCTAGCTTGTGCCTAGCCTGTGCCTAGCCTGTGGCTAGCCTGTGCCTAGCCTGTGTCTAGCCTGTGTCTAGCCTTTGTCTAGCCTGTGCATAGCCTGTGTCTAGCCTGTGCCTAGCCAGTGTATAGCCTCTGTCTAACCTGTGTCTAGTCTGTGTCTAGCCGGTGTCTAGCCGGTGTCTAGCCTGTGCCTAGCCTGTGTCTAGCCTGTGCCTTGCCTGTGACTGGCATGTGCATAGCCTGTGCCTAGCCAGTGTCTAGCCTGTGTCTAGCCTGTTCATTGCCTGAGACTGGCATGTGCACAGCGTATGCCTAGCCAGTGTCTAGCCAGTGCCTAGCCTGTGCCTAGCCAGTTTCTAGCCTTTGTCTAGCCTGTGCATAGCCAGAGTCTAGCATGTGCCTAGCCAGTGTGTAGCCTCTGTCTAGCCTGTGTCTAGTCTGTGTCTTGACGGTGTCATGCCGGTGTCTAGCCTGTGCCTAGCCTATGCCTAGCCTGTGTCTAGCCTGTGTCTAGCCTGTGTCTAGCCTGTGTCTAGCCTGTGCCTTGCCTGTGACTGGCATGTGTATAGCCTGTGCCTAGCCAGTGTCTAGCCTGTGTCTAGCCTGTGCCTTGCCTGAGACAGGCATGTGTCTAGCCAGTGTATAGACTGTGTCTAGCCTGTGTCTAGCCTGTGCCTTGCCTGTGACTGGCATGTGTCTAGCCTGTGCGTTGCATGAGACTGGCATGTGCATAGCGTGTGCCTAGCCAGTGTCTAGCCAGTGCCTAGCCTGTGCCTAGCCTGTGCCTAGCCTGTGTCTAGCCTGTGTCTAGCCTGTGTCTAGCCTGTGCCTTGCCTGTGACTGGCATGTGCATAGCCTGTGCCTAGCCAGTGTCTAGCCTGTGTCTAGCCTGTGCCTTGCCTGTGACTGGCATGTGCATAGCCTGTGCCTAGCCAGTGTCTAGCCTGTGTCTAGCCTGTGCCTTGCGTGAGACTGGCATGTGCATAGCGTGTGCCTAGCCAGTGTCTAGCCAGTGCCTAGCCTGTGCCTAGCCTGTGCCTAGCCTGTGTCTAGCCTGTGTCTAGCCTGTGTCTAGCCTGTGCCTTGCCTGTGACTGGCATGTGCATAGCCTGTGCCTAGCCAGTGTCTAGCCTGTGTCTAGCCTGTGCCTTGCCTGAGACAGGCATGTGTCTAGCCAGTGTATAGCCTGTGTCTAGCCTGTGTCTAGCCTGTGCCTTGCCTGTGACTGGCATGTGTCTAGCCTGTGCGTTGCCTGAGACTGGCATGTGCATAGCGTGTGCCTAGCCAGTGTCTAGCCAGTGCCTAGCCTGTGCCTGTGCCTAGCCTGTGCCTAGCCTGTGTCTAGCCTGTGTCTAGCCTGTGCCTTGCCTGTGAGTGGCATGTGCATAGCCTGTGCCTAGCCAGTGTCTAGCCTGTGTCTAGCCTGTGCCTTGCGTGAGACTGGCATGTGCATAGCGTGTGCCTAGCCAGTGTCTAGCCAGTGCCTAGCCTGTGCCTAGCCTGTGCCGAGCCTGTTTCTAGCCTGTGTCTAGCCTGTGCCTTGCCTGTGACTGGCATGTGCATAGCCTGTGCCTAGCCAGTGTCTAGCTTGTGTCTAGCCTGTGCCTTGCCTGAGACAGGCATGTGTCTAGCAAGTGCCTAGCCTGTGCCTAGCCAGTGTATAGGCTTTGTCTAGCCTGTGCATAGCCTGTGTCTAGCCTGTGCCTAGCCAGTGTATAGCCTCTGTCTAGCCTGTGTCTAGTCTGTGTCTAGCCAGTGTCTAGCCTGTGCCTAGCCTGTGCCTAGCCTGTGCCTAGCCTGTGCCTAGCCTGTGACTGGCATGTGCCTAGCCTGTGCCTAGCTTGTGCCTAGCCTGTGCCTAGCCTGTGGCTAGCCTGTGCCTAGCCTGTGTCTAGCCTGTGTCTAGCCTTTGTCTAGCCTGTGCATAGCCTGTGTCTAGCCTGTGCCTAGCCAGTGTATAGCCTCTGTCTAGCCTGTGTCTAGTCTGTGTCTAGCCGGTGTCTAGCCGGTGTCTAGCCTGTGCCTAGCCTGTGTCTAGCCTGTGCCTTGCCTGTGACTGGCATGTGCATAGCCTGTGCCCAGCCAGTGTCTAGCCTGTGTCAAGCCTGTTCATTGCCTGAGACTGGCATGTGCACAGCGTATGCCTAGCCAGTGTCTAGCCAGTGCCTAGCCTGTGCCTAGCCAGTTTCTAGCCTTTGTCTAGCCTGTGCATAGCCAGAGTCTAGCATGTGCCTAGCCAGTGTGTAGCCTCTGTCTAGCCTGTGTCTAGTCTGTGTCTTGACGGTGTCATGCCGGTGTCTAGCCTGTGCCTAGCCTATGCCTAGCCTGTGTCTAGCCTGTGTCTAGCCTGTGTCTAGCCTGTGCCTTGCCTGTGACTGGCATGTGTCTAGCCTGTGCCTAGCCAGTGTCTAGCCTGTGTCTAGCCTGTGCCTTGCCTGAGACAGGCATGTGTCTAGCCAGTGTATAGACTGTGTCTAGCCTGTGTCTAGCCTGTGCCTTGCCTGTGACTGGCATGTGTCTAGCCTGTGCGTTGCATGAGACTGGCATGTGCATAGCGTGTGCCTAGCCAGTGTCTAGCCAGTGCCTAGCCTGTGCCTAGCCTGTGCCTAGCCTGTGTCTAGCCTGTGTCTAGCCTGTGTCTAGCCTGTGCCTTGCCTGTGACTGGCATGTGCATAGCCTGTGCCTAGCCAGTGTCTAGCCTGTGTCTAGCCTGTGCCTTGCGTGAGACTGGCATGTGCATAGCGTGTGCCTAGCCAGTGTCTAGCCAGTGCCTAGCCTGTGCCTAGCCTGTGCCTAGCCTGTGTCTAGCCTGTGTCTAGCCTGTGTCTAGCCTGTGCCTTGCCTGTGACTGGCATGTGCATAGCCTGTGCCTAGCCAGTGTCTAGCCTGTGTCTAGCCTGTGCCTTGCCTGAGACAGGCATGTGTCTAGCCAGTGTATAGCCTGTGTCTAGCCTGTGTCTAGCCTGTGCCTTGCCTGTGACTGGCATGTGTCTAGCCTGTGCGTTGCCTGAGACTGGCATGTGCATAGCGTGTGCCTAGCCAGTGTCTAGCCAGTGCCTAGCCTGTGCCTAGCCTGTGCCTAGCCTGTGTCTAGCCTGTGTCTAGCCTGTGCCTTGCCTGTGAGTGGCATGTGCATAGCCTGTGCCTAGCCAGTGTCTAGCCTGTGTCTAGCCTGTGCCTTGCGTGAGACTGGCATGTGCATAGCGTGTGCCTAGCCAGTGTGTAGCCAGTGCCTAGCCTGTGCCTAGCCTGTGCCGAGCCTGTTTCTAGCCTGTGTCTAGCCTGTGCCTTGCCTGTGACTGGCATGTGCATAGCCTGTGCCTAGCCAGTGTCTAGCTTGTGTCTAGCCTGTGCCTTGCCTGAGACAGGCATGTGTCTAGCAAGTGCCTAGCCTGTGCCTAGCCAGTGTATAGGCTTTGTCTAGCCTGTGCATAGCCTGTGTCTAGCCTGTGCCTAGCCAGTGTATAGCCTCTGTCTAGCCTGTGTCTAGTCTGTGTCTAGCCAGTGTCTAGCCTGTGCCTAGCCTGTGCCTAGCCTGTGCCTAGCCTGTGCCTAGCCTGTGCCTAGCCTGTGACTGGCATGTGCCTAGCCTGTGCCTAGCTTGTGCCTAGCCTGTGCCTAGCCTGTGGCTAGCCTGTGTCTAGCCTGTGTCTAGCCTGTGTCTAGCCTTTGTCTAGCCTGTGCATAGTCTGTGTCTAGCCTGTGCCTAGCCAGTGTATAGCCTCTGTCTAGCCTGTGTCTAGTCTGTGTCTAGCCGGTGTCTAGCCGGTGTCTAGCCTGTGCCTAGCCTGTGTCTAGCCTGTGCCTTGCCTGTGACTGGCATGTGCATAGCCTGTGCCTAGCCAGTGTCTAGCCTGTGTCTAGCCTGTTCATTGCCTGAGACTGGCATGTGCACAGCGTATGCCTAGCCAGTGTCTAGCCAGTGCCTAGCCTGTGCCTAGCCAGTTTCTAGCCTTTGTCTAGCCTGTGCATAGCCAGAGTCTAGCATGTGCCTAGCCAGTGTGTAGCCTCTGTCTAGCCTGTGTCTAGTCTGTGTCTTGACGGTGTCATGCCGGTGTCTAGCCTGTGTCTAGCCTGTGTCTAGCCTGTGTCTAGCCTGTGTCTAGCCTGTGTCTAGCCTGTGTCTAGACTGTGTCTAGCCTGTGCCTTGCCTGTGACTGGCATGTGACTGGCATATGCATAGCCTGTGCCTAGCCAGTGTCTAGCCTGTGTCTAGCCTGTGCCTTGCCTGAGACTGGCATGTGCATAGCGTGTGCCTAGCCAGTGTCTAGAATGTGTCTAGCCTGAGCCTTGCCAGAGACTGGCATGTGCATAGCGTGTGCCTAGCCAGTGTCTAGCCAGTGCCTAGCCTGTGCCTAGCCTGTGCCTAGCCTGTGTCTAGCCTGTGTCTAGCCTGTACCTTGCCTGTGACTGGCATGTGTCTAGCCTGTGCGTTGCCTGAGACTGGCATGTGCATAGCGTGTGCCTAGCCAGTGTCTAGCCAGTGCCTAGCCTGTGCCTAGCCTGTGCCTAGCCTGTGTCTAGCCTGTGTCTAGCCTGTGCCTTGCCTGTGACTGGCATGTGCATAGCCTGTGCCTAGCCAGTGTCTAGCCTGTGTCTAGCCTGTGCCTTGCGTGAGACTGGCATGTGCATAGCGTGTGCCTAGCCAGTGTCTAGCCAGTGCCTAGCCTGTGCCTAGCCTGTGCCTAGCCTGTTTCTAGCCTGTGTCTAGCGTGTGCCTTGCCTGTGACTGGCATGTGCATAGCCTGTGCCTAGCCAGTGTCTAGCTTGTGTCTAGCCTGTGCCTTGCCTGAGACAGGCATGTGTCTAGCCAGTGCCTAGCCTGTGCCTAGCCAGTGTATAGCCTTTGTTATAGCCTGTGCATAGCCTGTGTCTAGCCTGTGCCTAGCCAGTGTATAGCCTCTGTCTAGCCTGTGTCTAGTCTGTATCTAGCCGGTGTCTAGCCGGTGTCTAGCCTGTGCCTAGCCTGTGCCTAGCCTGTGACTGGCCTGTGCCTAGCCTGTGCCTAGCTTGTGCCTAGCCTGTGCCTAGCCTGTGGCTAGCCTGTGCCTAGCCTATGCCTAGCCTGTGTCTAGCCTGTGTCTAGCCTGTGTCTAGCCTGTGTCTAGCCTGTGTCTAGCCTGTGTCTAGCCTGTGCCTTGCCTGTGACTGGCATGTGTCTAGCCTGTGCGTTGCCAGAGACTGGCATGTGCATAGCCTGTGCCTAGCCTGTGTCTAGCCTGTGCCTTGCCTGTGACTGGCATGTGCATAGCCTGTGCCTAGCCAGTGTCTAGCCTGTGTCTAGCCTGTTCATTGCCTGAGACTGGCATGTGCACAGCGTATGCCTAGCCAGTGTCTAGCCAGTGCCTAGCCTGTGCCTAGCCAGTTTCTAGCCTTTGTCTAGCCTGTGCATAGCCAGAGTCTAGCATGTGCCTAGCCAGTGTGTAGCCTCTGTCTAGCCTGTGTCTAGTCTGTGTCTTGACGGTGTCATGCCGGTGTCTAGCCTGTGTCTAGCCTGTGTCTAGCCTGTGTCTAGCCTGTGTCTAGCCTGTGTCTAGCCTGTGTCTAGACTGTGTCTAGCCTGTGCCTTGCCTGTGACTGGCATGTGACTGGCATATGCATAGCCTGTGCCTAGCCAGTGTCTAGCCTGTGTCTAGCCTGTGCCTTGCCTGAGACTGGCATGTGCATAGCGTGTGCCTAGCCAGTGTCTAGAATGTGTCTAGCCTGAGCCTTGCCAGAGACTGGCATGTGCATAGCGTGTGCCTAGCCAGTGTCTAGCCAGTGCCTAGCCTGTGCCTAGCCTGTGCCTAGCCTGTGTCTAGCCTGTGTCTAGCCTGTACCTTGCCTGTGACTGGCATGTGTCTAGCCTGTGCGTTGCCTGAGACTGGCATGTGCATAGCGTGTGCCTAGCCAGTGTCTAGCCAGTGCCTAGCCTGTGCCTAGCCTGTGCCTAGCCTGTGTCTAGCCTGTGTCTAGCCTGTGCCTTGCCTGTGACTGGCATGTGCATAGCCTGTGCCTAGCCAGTGTCTAGCCTGTGTCTAGCCTGTGCCTTGCGTGAGACTGGCATGTGCATAGCGTGTGCCTAGCCAGTGTCTAGCCAGTGCCTAGCCTGTGCCTAGCCTGTGCCTAGCCTGTTTCTAGCCTGTGTCTAGCCTGTGCCTTGCCTGTGACTGGCATGTGCATAGCCTGTGCCTAGCCAGTGTCTAGCTTGTGTCTAGCCTGTGCCTTGCCTGAGACAGGCATGTGTCTAGCCAGTGCCTAGCCTGTGCCTAGCCAGTGTATAGCCTTTGTTATAGCCTGTGCATAGCCTGTGTCTAGCCTGTGCCTAGCCAGTGTATAGCCTCTGTCTAGCCTGTGTCTAGTCTGTATCTAGCCGGTGTCTAGCCGGTGTCTAGCCTGTGCCTAGCCTGTGCCTAGCCTGTGACTGGCCTGTGCCTAGCCTGTGCCTAGCTTGTGCCTAGCCTGTGCCTAGCCTGCGGCTAGCCTGTGCCTAGCCTATGCCTAGCCTGTGTCTAGCCTGTGTCTAGCCTGTGTCTAGCCTGTGTCTAGCCTGTGTCTAGCCTGTGTCTAGCCTGTGCCTTGCCTGTGACTGGCATGTGTCTAGCCTGTGCGTTGCCTGAGACTGGCATGTGCATAGCGTGTGCCTAGCCAGTGTCTAGCAAGTGCCTAGCCTGTGCCTAGCCTGTGCCTAGCCTGTGTCTAGCCTGTGTCTAGCCTGTGCCTTGCCTGTGACTGGCATGTGCATAGCCTGTGCCTAGCCAGTGTCTAGCCTGTGTCTAGCCTGTGCCTTGCCTGAGACAGGCATGTGTCTAGCCAGTGCCTAGCCTGTGCCTAGCCTGTGTCTAGCCTGTGTCTAGCCTGTGTCTAGCCTGTGCCTTGCCTGTGACTGGCATGTGTCTAGCCTGTGCGTTGCCTGAGACTGGCATGTGCATAGCGTGTGCCTAGCCAGTGTCTAGCCAGTGCCTAGCCTGTGCCTAGCCTGTGCCTAGCCTGTGTCTAGCCTGTGTCTAGCCTGTGCCTTGCCTGTGACTGGCATGTGCATAGCCTGTGCCTAGCCAGTGTCTAGCCTGTGTCTAGCCTGTGCCTTGCGTGAGACTGGCATGTGCATAGCCTGTGCCTTGCCTGTGACTGGCATGTGCATTAGCCTGTGCCTAGCCAGTGTCTAGCCTGTGTCTAGCCTGTTCATTGCCTGAGACTGGCATGTGCACAGCGTATGCCTAGCCAGTGTCTAGCCAGTGCCTAGCCTGTGCCTAGCCAGTTTCTAGCCTTTGTCTAGCCTGTGCATAGCCAGAGTCTAGCATGTGCCTAGCCAGTGTGTAGCCTCTGTCTAGCCTGTGTCTAGTCTGTGTCTTGACGGTGTCATGCCGGTGTCTAGCCTGTGTCTAGCCTGTGTCTAGCCTGTGTCTAGCCTGTGTCTAGCCTGTGTCTAGACTGTGTTATGTCTAGCCTGTGCCTTGCCTGTGACTGGCATGTGACTGGCATGTGCATAGCCTGTGCCTAGCCAGTGGCTAGCCTGTGCCTAGCCTGTGTCTAGCCTGTGTCTAGCCTTTGTCTAGCCTGTGCATAGCCTGTGTCTAGCCTGTGCCTAGCCAGTGTATAGTCTCTGTCTAGCCTGTGTCTAGTCTGTGTCTAGCCGGTGTCTAGCCGGTGTCTAGCCTGTGCCTAGCCTGTGTCTAGCCTGTGCCTTGCCTGTGACTGGCATGTGCATAGCCTGTGCCAAGCCAGTGTCTAGCCTGTGTCTAGCCTGTTCATTGCCTGAGACTGGCATGTGCACAGCGTATGCCTAGCCAGTGTCTAGCCAGTGCCTAGCCTGTGCCTAGCCAGTTTCTAGCCTTT
The DNA here is from genome assembly GCA_018904595.1 of Zaprionus indianus. Classification (NCBI taxonomy): domain Eukaryota; kingdom Metazoa; phylum Arthropoda; class Insecta; order Diptera; family Drosophilidae; genus Zaprionus; species Zaprionus indianus. The sequence continues at coordinate 11,891 of JAEIHA010000589.1, forward strand.
GTCTAGCCTGTGCATAGCCAGAGTCTAGCATGTGCCTAGCCAGTGTGTAGCCTCTGTCTAGCCTGTGTCTAGTCTGTGTCTTGACGGTGTCATGCCGGTGTCTAGCCTGTGTCTAGCCTGTGTCTAGCCTGTGTCTAGCCTGTGTCTAGCCTGTGTCTAGCCTGTGTCTAGACTGTGTCTAGCCTGTGCCTTGCCTGTGACTGGCATGTGACTGGCATGTGCATAGCCTGTGCCTAGCCAGTGTCTAGCCTGTGTCTAGCCTGTGCCTTGCCTGAGACTGGCATGTGCATAGCGTGTGCCTAGCCAGTGTCTAGAATGTGTCTAGCCTGAGCCTTGCCAGAGACTGGCATGTGCATAGCGTGTGCCTAGCCAGTGTCTAGCCAGTGCCTAGCCTGTGCCTAGCCTGTGCCTAGCCTGTGTCTAGCCTGTGTCTAGCCTGTACCTTGCCTGTGACTGGCATGTGTCTAGCCTGTGCGTTGCCTGAGACTGGCATGTGCATAGCGTGTGCCTAGCCAGTGTCTAGCCAGTGCCTAGCCTGTGCCTAGCCTGTGCCTAGCCTGTGTCTAGCCTGTGTCTAGCCTGTGCCTTGCCTGTGACTGGCATGTGCATAGCCTGTGCCTAGCCAGTGTCTAGCCTGTGTCTAGCCTGTGCCTTGCGTGAGACTGGCATGTGCATAGCGTGTGCCTAGCCAGTGTCTAGCCAGTGCCTAGCCTGTGCCTAGCCTGTGCCTAGCCTGTTTCTAGCCTGTGTCTAGCCTGTGCCTTGCCTGTGACTGGCATGTGCATAGCCTGTGCCTAGCCAGTGTCTAGCTTGTGTCTAGCCTGTGCCTTGCCTGAGACAGGCATGTGTCTAGCCAGTGCCTCGCCTGTGCCTAGCCAGTGTATAGCCTTTGTTATAGCCTGTGCATAGCCTGTGTCTAGCCTGTGCCTAGCCAGTGTATAGCCTCTGTCTAGCCTGTGTCTAGTCTGTATCTAGCCGGTGTCTAGCCGGTGTCTAGCCTGTGCCTAGCCTGTGCCTAGCCTGTGACTGGCCTGTGCCTAGCCTGTGCCTAGCTTGTGCCTAGCCTGTGCCTAGCCTGCGGCTAGCCTGTGCCTAGCCTATGCCTAGCCTGTGTCTAGCCTGTGTCTAGCCTGTGTCTAGCCTGTGTCTAGCCTGTGTCTAGCCTGTGCATTGCCTGTGACTGGCATGTGTCTAGCCTGTGCGTTGCCAGAGACTGGCATGTGCATAGCGTGTGCCTAGCCAGTGTCTAGCAAGTGCCTAGCCTGTGCCTAGCCTGTGCCTAGCCTGTGTCTAGCCTGTGTCTAGCCTGTGCCTTGCCTGTGACTGGCATGTGCATAGCCTGTGCCTAGCCAGTGTCTAGCCTGTGTCTAGCCTGTGCCTTGCCTGAGACAGGCATGTGTCTAGCCAGTGCCTAGCCTGTGCCTAGCCAGTGTATAGCCTGTGTCTAGCCTGTGTCTAGCCTGTGCCTTGCCTGTGACTGGCATGTGTCTAGCCTGTGCGTTGCCTGAGACTGGCATGTGCATAGCGTGTGCCTAGCCAGTGTCTAGCCAGTGCCTAGCCTGTGCCTAGCCTGTGCCTAGCCTGTGTCTAGCCTGTGTCTAGCCTGTGCCTTGCCTGTGACTGGCATGTGCATAGCCTGTGCCTAGCCAGTGTCTAGCCTGTGTCTAGCCTGTGCCTTGCGTGAGACTGGCATGTGCATAGCGTGTGCCTAGCCAGTGTCTAGCCAGTGCCTAGCCTGTGCCTAGCCTGTTTCTAGCCTGTGTCTAGCCTGTGCCTTGCCTGTGACTGGCATGTGCATAGCCTGTGCCTAGCCAGTGTCTAGCTTGTGTCTAGTCTGTGTCTAGCCTGTGTCTAGCCTGTGTCTAGCCTGTGTCTAGCCTGTGTCTAGCCTGTGTCTAGCCTGTGTCTAGCCTGTGTCTAGCCTGTGTCTAGCATGTGTCTAGCCTGTGTCTAGCCTGTGTCTAGCCTGTGTCTAGCTTGTCTCTAGCCTGTGTCTAGCCTGTGCTTAGCCAGTGTCTAGCCAGTGCCTAGCCTGTGCCTAACCTGTGCCTAGCCTGTGTCTAGCCTGTGCATTGCCTTAGACAGGCATGTGCATAGCGTATGCCTAGCCAGTGTCTAGCCAGTGCCTAGCCTGTGCCATGCCTGTGCCTAGCCAGTGTCTAGCCTGTGTCTAGCCTGTGTCTAGCCTGTGTCTAGCCTGTGTCTAGTCTGTGTCTAGCCGGTGTCTAGCCGGTGTCTAGCCTGTGCCTAGCCTGTGTCTAGCCTGTGCCTTGCCTGTGACTGGCATGTGCATAGCCTGTGCCTAGCCAGTGTCTAGCCTGTGTCTAGCCTGTTCATTGCCTGAGACTGGCATGTGCACAGCGTATGCCTAGCCAGTGTCTAGCCAGTGCCTAGCCTGTGCCTAGCCAGTGTATAGCCTGTGTCTAGCCTGTGTCTAGCCTGTGCCTTGCCTGTGACTGGCATGTGTCTAGCCTGTGCGTTGCCTGAGACTGGCATGTGCATAGCGTGTGCCTAGCCAGTGTCTAGCCAGTGCCTAGCCTGTGCCTAGCCTGTGCCTAGCCTGTGTCTAGCCTGTGTCTAGCCTGTGCCTTGCCTGTGACTGGCATGTGCATAGCCTGTGCCTAGCCAGTGTCTAGCCTGTGTCTAGCCTGTGCCTTGCGTGAGACTGGCATGTGCATAGCCTGTGCCTTGCCTGTGACTGGCATGTGCATAGCCTGTGCCTAGCCAGTGTCTAGCCTGTGTCTAGCCTGTTCATTGCCTGAGACTGGCATGTGCACAGCGTATGCCTAGCCAGTGTCTAGCCAGTGCCTAGCCTGTGCCTAGCCAGTTTCTAGCCTTTGTCTAGCCTGTGCATAGCCAGAGTCTAGCATGTGCCTAGCCAGTGTGTAGCCTCTGTCTAGCCTGTGTCTAGTCTGTGTCTTGACGGTGTCATGCCGGTGTCTAGCCTGTGTCTAGCCTGTGTCTAGCCTGTGTCTAGCCTGTGTCTAGCCTGTGTCTAGACTGTGTCTAGCCTGTGCCTTGCCTGTGACTGGCATGTGACTGGCATGTGCATAGCCTGTGCCTAGCCAGTGGCTAGCCTGTGCCTAGCCTGTGTCTAGCCTGTGTCTAGCCTTTGTCTAGCCTGTGCATAGCCTGTGTCTAGCCTGTGCCTAGCCAGTGTATAGTCTCTGTCTAGCCTGTGTCTAGTCTGTGTCTAGCCGGTGTCTAGCCGGTGTCTAGCCTGTGCCTAGCCTGTGTCTAGCCTGTGCCTTGCCTGTGACTGGCATGTGCATAGCCTGTGCCTAGCCAGTGTCTAGCCTGTGTCTAGCCTGTTCATTGCCTGAGACTGGCATGTGCACAGCGTATGCCTAGCCAGTGTCTAGCCAGTGCCTAGCCTGTGCCTAGCCAGTTTCTAGCCTTTGTCTAGCCTGTGCATAGCCAGAGTCTAGCATGTGCCTAGCCAGTGTGTAGCCTCTGTCTAGCCTGTGTCTAGTCTGTGTCTTGACGGTGTCATGCCGGTGTCTAGCCTGTGTCTAGCCTGTGTCTAGCCTGTGTCTAGCCTGTGTCTAGCCTGTGTCTAGCCTGTGTCTAGCCTGTGTCTAGACTGTGTCTAGCCTGTGCCTTGCCTGTGACTGGCATGTGACTGGCATGTGCATAGCCTGTGCCTAGCCAGTGTCTAGCCTGTGTCTAGCCTGTGCCTTGCCTGAGACTGGCATGTGCATAGCGTGTGCCTAGCCAGTGTCTAGAATGTGTCTAGCCTGAGCCTTGCCAGAGACTGGCATGTGCATAGCGTGTGCCTAGCCAGTGTCTAGCCAGTGCCTAGCCTGTGCCTAGCCTGTGCCTAGCCTGTGTCTAGCCTGTGTCTAGCCTGTACCTTGCCTGTGACTGGCATGTGTCTAGCCTGTGCGTTGCCTGAGACTGGCATGTGCATAGCGTGTGCCTAGCCAGTGTCTAGCCAGTGCCTAGCCTGTGCCTAGCCTGTGCCTAGCCTGTGTCTAGCCTGTGTCTAGCCTGTGCCTTGCCTGTGACTGGCATGTGCATAGCCTGTGCCTAGCCAGTGTCTAGCCTGTGTCTAGCCTGTGCCTTGCGTGAGACTGGCATGTGCATAGCGTGTGCCTAGCCAGTGTCTAGCCAGTGCCTAGCCTGTGCCTAGCCTGTGCCTAGCCTGTTTCTAGCCTGTGTCTAGCCTGTGCCTTGCCTGTGACTGGCATGTGCATAGCCTGTGCCTAGCCAGTGTCTAGCTTGTGTCTAGCCTGTGCCTTGCCTGAGACAGGCATGTGTCTAGCCAGTGCCTAGCCTGTGCCTAGCCAGTGTATAGCCTTTGTTATAGCCTGTGCATAGCCTGTGTCTAGCCTGTGCCTAGCCAGTGTATAGCCTCTGTCTAGCCTGTGTCTAGTCTGTATCTAGCCGGTGTCTAGCCGGTGTCTAGCCTGTGCCTAGCCTGTGCCTAGCCTGTGACTGGCCTGTGCCTAGCCTGTGCCTAGCTTGTGCCTAGCCTGTGCCTAGCCTGCGGCTAGCCTGTGCCTAGCCTATGCCTAGCCTGTGTCTAGCCTGTGTCTAGCCTGTGTCTAGCCTGTGTCTAGCCTGTGTCTAGCCTGTGCATTGCCTGTGACTGGCATGTGTCTAGCCTGTGCGTTGCCAGAGACTGGCATGTGCATAGCGTGTGCCTAGCCAGTGTCTAGCAAGTGCCTAGCCTGTGCCTAGCCTGTGCCTAGCCTGTGCCTAGCCTGTGTCTAGCCTGTGTCTAGCCTGTGCCTTGCCTGTGCCTTGCCTGTGACTGGCATGTGCATAGCCTGTGCCTAGCCAGTGTCTAGCCTGTGTCTAGCCTGTGCCTTGCCTGAGACAGGCATGTGTCTAGCCAGTGCCTAGCCTGTGCCTAGCCAGTGTATAGCCTGTGTCTAGCCTGTGTCTAGCCTGTGCCTTGCCTGTGACTGGCATGTGTCTAGCCTGTGCGTTGCCTGAGACTGGCATGTGCATAGCGTGTGCCTAGCCAGTGTCTAGCCAGTGCCTAGCCTGTGCCTAGCCTGTGCCTAGCCTGTGTCTAGCCTGTGTCTAGCCTGTGCCTTGCCTGTGACTGGCATGTGCATAGCCTGTGCCTAGCCAGTGTCTAGCCTGTGTCTAGCCTGTGCCTTGCGTGAGACTGGCATGTGCATAGCGTGTGCCTAGCCAGTGTCTAGCCAGTGCCTAGCCTGTGCCTAGCCTGTTTCTAGCCTGTGTCTAGCCTGTGCCTTGCCTGTGACTGGCATGTGCATAGCCTGTGCCTAGCCAGTGTCTAGCTTGTGTCTAGTCTGTGTCTAGCCTGTGTCTAGCCTGTGTCTAGCCTGTGTCTAGCCTGTGTCTAGCCTGTGTCTAGCCTGTGTCTAGCCTGTGTCTAGCCTGTGTCTAGCATGTGTCTAGCCTGTGTCTAGCCTGTGTCTAGCCTGTGTCTAGCTTGTCTCTAGCCTGTGTCTAGCCTGTGCTTAGCCAGTGTCTAGCCAGTGCCTAGCCTGTGCCTAACCTGTGCCTAGCCTGTGTCTAGCCTGTGCATTGCCTTAGACAGGCATGTGCATAGCGTATGCCTAGCCAGTGTCTAGCCAGTGCCTAGCCTGTGCCATGCCTGTGCCTAGCCAGTGTCTAGCCTGTGTCTAGCCTGTGTCTAGCCTGTGTCTAGCCTGTGTCTAGCCTGTGTCTAGCATGTGTCTAGCCTGTGTCTAGCCTGTGTCTAGCCTGTGTCTAGCCTGTGTCTAGCCTGTGTTTAGCTTGTGTGAAGCCTGTGTCTAGCCTGTGTCTAGCCTGTGTCTAGCCTGTGTCTAGCCAGTGTCTAGCCTGTGCCTAGCCAGTGTCTAGCCTGTGTCTAGCCTGTGTCTAACCTGTGTCTAGCCTGTGTCTAGCCTGTGTCTAGCCAGTGTCCAGCCTGTGCCCAGCCTGTGTCTAGCCTGTGTCTAGCCTGTGCCTAGCCAGTTTCTAGCCTGTGTCTAGCATGTGCTTAGCTAGTATCTAGTCTGTGCCAAGCCAGTGTCTAGCCTGTGCCTAGCCAGTGTCTAGCCTGTGTCTAGCCAGTGTCTAGCCTGTGCCTAGCCAGTGTCTAGCCTGTGTCTAGCCTGTGCCTTGCCTGTGACTGGCATGTGCATAGCCTGTGCCTAGCCAGTGTCTAGCCTGTGTCTAGCCTGTGCCTTGCATGAGACTGGCATGTGCACAGCGTATGCCTAGCGAGTGTCTAGCCAGTGCCTAGCCTGTGCCTAGCCTGTGCCTAGCCTGTGTCTAGCCTGTGTCTAGCCTGTGCCTTGCCTGTGACTGGCATGTGCATAGCCTGTGCCTAGCCAGTGTCTAGCTTGTGTCTAGCCTGTGCCTTGACTGAGACAGGCATGTGTCTAGCCAGTGCCTAGCCTGTGCCTAGCCAGTGTATAGCCTTTGTCTAGCCTGTGCATAGCCTGTGTCTAGCCTGTGCCTAGCCAGTGTATAGCCTCTGTCTAGCCTGTGTCTAGTCTGTGTCTAGCCGGTATCTAGCCGGTGTCTAGCCTGTGCCTAGCCTGTGCCTAGCCTGTGACTGGCCTGTGCCTAGCCTGTGCCTAGCTTGTGCCTAGCCTGTGCCTAGCCAGTGCCTAGCCTGTGCCTAGCCTGTGCCTAGCCTGTGTCTAGCCTGTGTCTAGCCTGTGCCTTGCCTGTGACTGGCATGTGCATAGCCTGTGCCTAGCCAGTGTGTAGCCTGTGTCTAGCCTGTGCCTTGCGTGAGACTGGCATGTGCATAGCGTGTGCCTAGCCAGTGTCTAGCCAGTGCCTAGCCTGTGCCTAGCCTGTGCCTAGCCTGTGCCTAGCCTGTGTCTAGCCTGTGTCTAGCCTGTGTCTAGCCTGTGTCTAGCCTGTGCCTTGCCTGTGACTGGCATGTGCATAGCCTGTGCCTAGCCAGTGTCTAGCTTGTGTCTAGCCTGTACACATGCCTGAGACAGGCATGTGTTTAGCCAGTGCCTAGCCTGTGCCTTGACAGTGTATAGCCTTTGTCTAGCCTGTGCCTAGCCTGTGTCTAGCCTGTGCCTAGCCAGTGTATAGCCTCTGTCTAGCCTGTGTCTAGTCTGTGTCTAGCCGGTGTCTAGCCGGTGTCTAGCCTGTGCCTAGCCTGTGCCTAGCCTATGACTGGCATGTGCCTAGCCTGTGCCAAGCTTGTGCCTAGCCTGTGCCTAGCCTGTGGCTAGCCTGTGCCTAGCCTATGCCTAGCCTGTGTCTAGCCTGTGTCTAGCCTGTGTCTAGCCCGTGTCTAGCTTTTGTCTAGCCTGTGTCTAGCCTGTGTCTAGCCTGTGTCTAGCCTGTGTCTAGCCTGTGTCTAGCCTGTGTCTAGCATGTGTCTTGCCTGTGTCTAGCCTGTGTCTAGCCTGTGTGTAGCTTGTGTTTAGCTTTTGTGAAGCCTGTGTCTAGCCTGTGTCTAGTCTGTGTCTAGTCTGTGTCTAGCCTGTGTCTAGCCTGTGCCTAGCCTGTGTCTAGCCTGTGTCTAGCCTGTGTCTAGCCTGTGTCTAGCCTGTGTCTAGCCTGTGTCTAGCATGTGTCTAGCCTGTGTCTAGCCTGTGTCTAGCTTGTCTCTAGCCTGTGTCTAGCCTGTGCTTAGCCAGTGTCTAGCCAGTGCCTAGCCTGTGCCTAACCTGTGCCTAGCCTGTGTCTAGCCTGTGTCTAGCCTGTGTCTAGCCTGTGTCTAGCCTGTGTCTAGCCTGTGTCTAGCCCGTGTCTAGCCTTTGTCTAGCCTGTGTCTAGCCTGTGTCTAGCCTGTGTCTAGCCTGTGTCTAGCCTGTGTCTAGCCTGTGTCTAGCTTGTCTCTAGCCTGTGTCTAGCCTGTGCTTAGCCAGTGTCTAGCCAGTGCCTAGCCTGTGCCTAACCTGTTCCTAGCCTGTGTCTAGCCTGTGCATTGCCTGAGATAGGCATGTGCATAGCGTATGCCTAGCCAGTGTCTAGCCAGTGCCTAGCCTGTGCCTAGCCTGTGCCTAGCCAGTGTCTAGCCTGTGTCTAGCCTGTGTCTAGCCTGTGTCTAGCCCGTGTCTAGCCTGTGTCTAGCCTGTGTCTAGCCTGTGTCTAGCCTGTGTCTAGCCAGTGTCTAGCCTGTGCCTAGCCAGTGTCTAGGCTGTGTCTAGCCTGTGTCTAACCTGTGTCTAGCCTGTGTCTAGCCTGTGTCTAGCCTGTGTCTAGCCTGTGTCTAGCCAGTGTCTAGCCTGTGCCCAGCCAGTGTCTAGCCTGTGTCAGCCTGTGCCTAGCCAGTTTCTAGCCTGTGTCTAGCATGTGCTTAGCCAGTGTCTAGTCTGTGCCAAGCCAGTGTCTAGCCTGTGCCTAGCCAGTGTCTAGCCTGTGTCTAGCCAGTGTCTAGCCTGTGCCTAGCCAGTGTCTAGCCTGTGTCTAGCCTGTGCCTTGCCTATGACTGGCATGTGCATAGCCTGTGCCTAGCAAGTGTCTAGCCTGTGTCTAGCCTGTGCCTTGCCTGAGACTGGCATGTGCACAGCGTATGCCTAGCCAGTGTCTAGCCAGTGCCTAGCCTGTGCCTAGCCTGTGCCTAGCCTGTGTCTAGCCTGTGTCTAGCCTGTGCCTTGCCTGTGACTGGCATGTGCATAGCCTGTGCCTAGCCAGTGTCTAGCTTGTGTCTAGCCTGTGCCTTGCCTGAGACAGGCATGTGTCTAGCCAGTGCCTAGCCTGTGCCTAGCCAGTGTATAGCCTTTGTCTAGCCTGTGCATAGCCTGTGTCTAGCCTGTGCCTAGCCAGTGTATAGCCTCTGTCTAGCCCGTGTCTAGTCTGTGTCTAGCCGGTGTCTAGCCGGTGTCTAGCCTGTGCCTAGCCTGTGCCTAGCCTGTGACTGGCCTGTGCCTAGCCTGTGCCTAGCTTGTGCCTAGCCTGTGCCTAGCCTGTGGCTAGCCTGTGCCTACCCTATGCCTAGCCTGTGTCTAGCCTGTGTCTAGCCTGTGTCTAGCCTGTGTCTAGCATGTGTCTAGCCTGTGTCTAGCCTGTGTCTAGCCTGTGTCTAGCTTGTCTCTAGCCTGTGTCTAGCCTGTGCTTAGCCAGTGTCTAGCCAGTGCCTAGCCTGTGCCTAACCTGTGCCTAGCCTGTGTCTAGCCTGTGCATTGCCTGAGACAGGCATGTGCATAGCGTATGCCTAGCCAGTGTCTAGCCAGTGCCTAGCCTGTGCCTAGCCAGTGTCTAGCCTGTGTCTAGCCTGTGTCTAGCCTGTGTCTAGCCCATGTCTAGCCTGTGTCTAGCCTGTGTCTAGCCTGTGTCTAGCCTGTGTCTAGCCTGTGTCTAGCCTGTGTCTAGCCTGTGTCTAGCCTGTGTCTAGCCTGTGTCTAGCCTGTGTCTAGCCTGTGTCTAGCCAGTGTCTAGCCAGTGTCTAGCCTGTGCCTAGCCAGTGTCTAGCCTGTGTCTAGCCTGTGTCTAACCTGTGTCTAGCCTGTGTCTAGCCTGTGTGAAGCCTGTGTCTAGCCTGTGTCTAGTCTGTGTCTAGCCTGTGTCTAGCCTGTGCCTAGCCAGTTTCTAGCCTGTGTCTAGCATGTCCTTAGCAAGTGTCTAGTCTGTGCCAAGCCAGTGTCTAGCCTGTGCCTAGCCTGTGTCTAGCCAGTGTCTAGCCTGTGTCTAGCCAGTGTCTAGCCTGTGTCTAGCCTGTGCCTTGCCTGTGACTGGCATGTGCATAGCCTGTGCCTAGCAAGTGTCTAGCCTGTGTCTATCCTGTGCCTTGCCTGAGACTGGCATGTGCACAGCGTATGCCTAGCCAGTGTCTAGCCAGTGCCTAGCCTGTGCCTAGCCTGCGCCTAGCCTGTGCCTAGCCTGTGTCTAGCCTGTGTCTAGCCTGTGCTTTGCCTGTGACTGGCATGTGCATAGCCTGTGCCTAGCCAGTGTCTAGCTTGTGTCTAGCTTGTGCCTTGCCTGAGACAGGCATGTGTCTAGCCAGTGCCTAGCCTGTGCCTAGCCAGTGTCTAGCCTGTGTCTAGCCCGTGTCTAGCCTGTGTCTAGCCTGTGTCTAGCCTGTGTCTAGCCTGTGCCTAGCCAGTGTCTAGCCTGTGTCTAGCCTGTGTCTAGCCTGTGTCTAGCCAGTGTCTAGCCTGTGCCTAGCCAGTGTCTAGCCTGTGTCTAGCCTGTGTCTAACCTGTGTCTAGCCTGTGTCTAGCCTGTGTCTAGCCAGTGTCTAGCCTGTGCCCAGCCTGTGTCTAGCCTGTGCCTAGCCAGTTTCTAGCCTGTGTCTAGCATGTGCTTAGCCAGTATCTAGTCTGTGCCAAGCCAGTGTCTAGCCTGTGCCTAGCCAGTGTCTAGCCTGTGTCTAGCCAGTGTCTAGCCAGTGTCTAGCCTGTGCCTAGCCAGTGTCTAGCCTGTGTCTAGCCTGTGCCTTGCCTGTGACTGGCATGTGCATAGCCTGTGCCTAGCCAGTGTCTAGCCTGTGTCTAGCCTGTGCCTTGCATGAGACTGGCATGTGCACAGCGTATGCCTAGCCAGTGTCTAGCCAGTGCCTAGCCAGTGTCTAGCCAGTGCCTAGCCAGTGTCTAGCCAGTGCCTAGCCTGTGCCTAGCCTGTGCCTAGCCTGTGCCTAGCCTGTGCCTAGCCTGTGCCTAGCCTGTGTCTAGCCTGTGGCTAGCCTGTGCCTAGCCTATGCCTAGCCTGTGTCTAGCCTGTGTCTAGCCTGTGTCTAGCCTGTGTCTAGCCTGTGCCTAGCATGTGTCTAGCCTGTGTCTAGCCTGTGTCTAGCCTGTGTCTAGCTTGTCTCTAGCCTGTGTCTAGCCTGTGCTTAGCCAGTGTCTAGCCAGTGCCTAGCCTGTGCCTAACCTGTGCCTAGCCTGTGTCTAGCCTGTGCATTGCCTGAGACAGGCATGTGCATAGCGTATGCCTAGCCAGTGCCTAGCCTGTGCCTAGCCTGTGCCTAGCCAGTGTCTAGCCTGTGTCTAGCCTGTGTCTAGCCTGTGTCTAGCCCATGTCTAGCCTGTGTCTAGCCTGTGTCTAGCCTGTGTCTAGCCTGTGTCTAGCCTGTGTCTAGCCTGTGTCTAGCCTGTGTCTAGCCTGTGTCTAGCCTGTGTCTAGCCTGTGTCTAGCCTGTGTCTAGCCAGTGTCTAGCCTGTGCCTAGACAGTGTCTAGCCTGTGTCTAGCCTGTGTCTAACCTGTGTCTAGCCTGTGTCTAGCCTGTGTGAAGCCTGTGTCTAGCCTGTGTCTAGTCTGTGTCTAGCCTGTGTCTAGCCTGTGCCTAGCCAGTTTCTAGCCTGTGTCTAGCATGTGCTTAGCCAGTGTCTAGTCTGTGCCAAGCCAGTGTCTAGCCTGTGCCTAGCCAGTGTCTAGCCTGTGCCTAGCCAGTGTCTAGCCTGTGTCTAGCCAGTGTCTAGCCTGTGCCTAGCCAGTGTCTAGCCTGTGTCTAGCCTGTGCCTTGCCTGTGACTGGCATGTGCATAGCCTGTGCCTTGCAAGTGTCTAGCCTGTGTCTATCCTGTGCCTTGCCTGAGACTGGCATGTGCACAGCGTATGCCTAGCCAGTGTCTAGCCAGTGCCTAGCCTGTGCCTAGCCTGTGACTAGCCTGTGCCTAGCCTGTGTCTAGCCTGTGTCTAGCCTGTGCCTTGCCTGTGACTGGCATGTGCATAGCCTGTGCCTAGCCAGTGTCTAGCTTGTGTCTAGCCTGTGCCTTGCCTGAGACAGGCATGTGTCTAGCCAGTGCCTAGCCTGTGCCTAGCCAGTGTCTAGCCTGTGTCTAGCCCGTGTCTAGCCTGTGTCTAGCCTGTGTCTAGCCTGTGTCTAGCCTGTGTCTAGCCTGTGTCTAGCCAGTGTCTAGCCTGTGCCTAGCCAGTGTCTAGCCTGTGTCTAGCCTGTGTCTAACCTGTGTCTAGCCTGTGTCTAGCCTGTGTCTAGCCAGTGTCTAGCCTGTGCCCAGCCTGTGTCTAGCCTGTGCCTAGCCAGTGTCTAGCCTGTGTCTAGCCAGTGTCTAGCCTGTGCCTAGCCAGTGTCTAGCCTGTGTCTAGCCTGTGCCTTGCCTGTGACTGGCATGTGCATAGCCTGTGCCTAGCCAGTGTCTAGCCTGTGTCTAGCCTGTGCCTTGCATGAGACTGGCATGTGCACAGCGTATGCCTAGCCAGTGTCTAGCCAGTGCCTAGCCAGTGTCTAGCCAGTGCCTAGCCAGTGTCTAGCCAGTGCCTAGCCTGTGCCTAGCCTGTGCCTAGCCTGTGCCTAGCCTGTGCCTAGCCTGTGTCTAGCCTATGTCTAGCCTGTGTCTAGCCTGTGTCTAGCCTGTGTCTAGCCTGTGTCTAGCCTGTGTCTAGCCTGTGTCTAGCCTGTGCCTAGCATGTGTCTAGCCTGTGTCTAGCCTGTGTCTAGCCTGTGTCTAGCTTGTCTCTAGCCTGTGTCTAGCCTGTGCTTAGCCAGTGTCTAGCCAGTGCCTAGCCTGTGCCTAACCTGTGCCTAGCCTGTGTCTAGCCTGTGCATTGCCTGAGACAGGCATGTGCATAGCGTATGCCTAGCCAGTGTCTAGCCAGTGCCTAGCCTGTGCCTAGCCTGTGCCTAGCCAGTGTCTAGCCTGTGTCTAGCCTGTGTCTAGCCCATGTCTAGCCTGTGTCTAGCCTGTGTCTAGCCTGTGTCTAGCCTGTGTCTAGCCTGTGTCTAGCCTGTGTCTAGCCTGTGTCTAGCCTGTGTCTAGCCTGTGTCTAGCCAGTGTCTAGCCTGTGCCTAGCCAGTGTCTAGCCTGTGTCTAGCCTGTGTCTAGCCTGTGTCTAGCCTGTGTCTAGCCTGTGTCTAGCCTGTGTGAAGCCTGTGTCTAGCCTGTGTCTAGTCTGTGTCTAGCCTGTGTCTAGCCTGTGCCTAGCCAGTTTCTAGCCTGTGTCTAGCATGTGCTTAGCCAGTGTCTAGTCTGTGCCAAGCCAGTGTCTAGCCTGTGCCTAGCCAGTGTCTAGCCTGTGCCTAGCCAGTGTCTAGCCTGTGTCTAGCCAGTGTCTAGCCTGTGCCTAGCCAGTGTCTAGCCTGTGTCTAGCCTGTGCCTTGCCTAGGACTGGCATGTGCATAGCCTGTGCCTAGCAAGTGTCTAGCCTGTGTCTATCCTGTGCCTTGCCTGAGACTGGCATGTGCACAGCGTATGCCTAGCCAGTGTCTAGCCAGTGCCTAGCCTGTGCCTAGCCTGTGCCTAGCCTGTGCCTAGCCTGTGTCTAGCCTGTGTCTAGCCTGTGCCTTGCCTGTGACTGGCATGTGCATAGCCTGTGCCTAGCCAGTGTCTAGCTTGTGTCTAGCCTGTGCCTTGCCTGAGACAGGCATGTGTCTAGCCAGTGCCTAGCCTGTGTGCCTAGCCAGTGTCTAGCCTGTGTTTAGCCCGTGTCTAGCCTGTGTCTAGCCTGTGTCTAGCCTGTGTCTAGCCTGTGTCTAGCCAGTGTCTAGCCTGTGCCTAGCCAGTGTCTAGCCTGTGTCTAGCCTGTGTCTAACCTGTGTCTAGCCTGTGTCTAGCCTGTGTCTAGCCAGTGTCTAGCCTGTGCCCAGCCTGTGTCTAGCCTGTGCCTAGCCAGTGTCTAGCCTGTGTCTAGCCAGTGTCTAGCCTGTGCCTAGCCAGTGTCTAGCCTGTGTCTAGCCTGTGCCTTGCCTGTGACTGGCATGTGCATAGCCTGTGCCTAGCCAGTGTCTAGCCTGTGTCTAGCCTGTGTCTAGCCTGTGCCTTGCATGAGACTGGCATGTGCACAGCGTATGCCTAGCCAGTGTCTAGCCTGTGCCTAGCCAGTGTCTAGCCTGTGTCTAGCCAGTGTCTAGTCAGTGCCTAGCCTGTGCCTAGCCTGTGCCTAGCCTGTGTCTAGCCTGTGTCTAGCCTGTGCCTTGCCTGTGCCTAGCCAGTGTCTAGCTTGTGTCTAGCCTGTGCCTTGCCTGAGACAGGCATGTGTCTAGCCAGTGCCTAGCCTGTGCCTAGCCAGCGTATAGCCTTTGTCTAGCCTGTGCATATCCTGTGTCTAGCCTGTGCCTAGCCAGTGTATAGCCTCTGTCTAGCCTGTGTCTAGTCTGTGTCTAGCCTGTGTCTAGCCTGTGCCTTGCCTGTGACTGGCATGTTCATAGCCTGTGCCCAGCCTGTGTCTAGCCTGTGCCTAGCCAGTTTCTAGCCTGTGTCTAGCATGTGCTTAGCCAGTATCTAGTCTGTGCCAAGCCAGTGTCTAGCCTGTGCCTAGCCAGTGTCTAGCCTGTGTCTAGCCAGTGTCTAGCCTGTGCCTAGCCAGTGTCTAGCCTGTGTCTAGCCTGTGCCTTGCCTGTGACTGGCATGTGCATAGCCTGTGCCTAGCCAGTGTCTAGCCTGTGTCTAGCCTGTGCCTTGCATGAGACTGGCATGTGCACAGCGTATGCCTAGCCAGTGTCTAGCCAGTGCCTAGCCAGTGTCTAGCCAGTGCCTAGCCAGTGTCTAGCCAGTGCCTAGCCTGTGCCTAGCCTGTGCCTAGCCTGTGCCTAGCCTGTGTCTAGCCTGTGGCTAGCCTGTGCCTAGCCTATGCCTAGCCTGTGTCTAGCCTGTGTCTAGCCTGTGTCTAGCCTGTGTCTAGCCTGTGTCTAGCATGTGTCTAGCCTGTGTCTAGCCTGTGTCTAGCCTGTGCCTTGCATGAGACTGGCATGTGCACAGCGTATGCCTAGCCAGTGTCTAGCCAGTGCCTAGCCAGTGTCTAGCCAGTGCCTAGCCAGTGTCTAGCCAGTGCCTAGCCTGTGCCTAGCCTGTGCCTAGCCTGTGCCTAGCCTGTGCCTAGCCTGTGTCTAGCCTGTGGCTAGCCTGTGCCTAGCCTATGCCTAGCCTGTGTCTAGCCTGTGTCTAGCCTGTGTCTAGCCTGTGTCTAGCCTGTGCCTAGCATGTGTCTAGCCTGTGTCTAGCCTGTGTCTAGCCTGTGTCTAGCTTGTCTCTAGCCTGTGTCTAGCCTGTGCTTAGCCAGTGTCTAGCCAGTGCCTAGCCTGTGCCTAACCTGTGCCTAGCCTGTGTCTAGCCTGTGCATTGCCTGAGACAGGCATGTGCATAGCGTATGCCTAGCCAGTGTCTAGCCAGTGCCTAGCCTGTGCCTAGCCTGTGCCTAGCCAGTGTCTAGCCTGTGTCTAGCCTGTGTCTAGCCCATGTCTAGCCTGTGTCTAGCCTGTGTCTAGCCTGTGTCTAGCCTGTGTCTAGCCTGTGTCTAGCCTGTGTCTAGCCTGTGTCTAGCCTGTGTCTAGCCTGTGTCTAGCCAGTGTCTAGCCTGTGCCTAGCCAGTGTCTAGCCTGTGTCTAGCCTGTGTCTAACCTGTGTCTAGCCTGTGTCTAGCCTGTGTGAAGCCTGTGTCTAGCCTGTGTCTAGTCTGTGTCTACCCTGTGTCTAGCCTGTGCCTAGCCAGTTTCTAGCCTGTGTCTAGCATGTGCTTAGCCAGTGTCTAGTCTGTGCCAAGCCAGTGTCTAGCCTGTGCCTAGCCAGTGTCTCGCCTGTGCCTAGCCAGTGTCTAGCCTGTGTCTAGCCAGTGTCTAGCCTGTGCCTAGCCAGTGTCTAGCCTGTGTCTAGCCTGTGCCTTGCCTGTGACTGGCATGTGCATAGCCTGTGCCTAGCAAGTGTCTAGCCTGTGTCTATCCTGTGCCTTGCCTGAGACTGGCATGTGCACAGCGTATGCCTAGCCAGTGTCTAGCCAGTGCCTAGCCTGTGCCTAGCCTGTGCCTAGCCTGTGCCTAGCCTGTGCCTAGCCTGTGCCTAGCCTGTGTCTAGCCTGTGCCTTGCCTGTGACTGGCATGTGCATAGCCTGTGCCTAGCCAGTGTCTAGCTTGTGTCTAGCCTGTGCCTTGCCTGAGACAGGCATGTGTCTAGCCAGTGCCTAGCCTGTGCCTAGCCAGTGTCTAGCCTGTGTCTAGCCCGTGTCTAGCCTGTGTCTAGCCTGTGTCTAGCCTGTGTCTAGCCTGTGTCTAGCCTGTGTCTAGCCAGTGTCTAGCCTGTGCCTAGCCAGTGTCTAGCCTGTGTCTAGCCTGTGTCTAACCTGTGTCTAGCCTGTGTCTAGCCTGTGTCTAGCAAGTGTCTAGCCTGTGCCCAGCCTGTGTCTAGCCTGTGCCTAGCCAGTGTCTAGCCTGTGTCTAGCCAGTGTCTAGCCTGTGCCTAGCCAGTGTCTAGCCTGTGTCTAGCCTGTGCCTTGCCTGTGACTGGCATGTGCATAGCCTGTGCCTAGCCAGTGTCTAGCCTGTGTCTAGCCTGTGCCTTGCATGAGACTGGCATGTGCACAGCGTATGCCTAGCCAGTGTCTAGCCTGTGCCTAGCCAGTGTCTAGCCTGTGTCTAGCCAGTGTCTAGCCAGTGCCTAGCCTGTGCCTAGCCTGTGCCTAGCCAGTGTCTAGCCTGTGTCTAGCCTGTGTCTAACCTGTGTCTAGCCTGTGTCTAGCCTGTGTCTAGCCAGTGTCTAGCCTGTGCCCAGCCTGTGTCTAGCCTGTGCCTAGCCAGTGTCTAGCCTGTGTCTAGCCAGTGTCTAGCCTGTGCCTAGCCAGTGTCTAGCCTGTGTCTAGCCTGTGCCTTGCCTGTGACTGGCATGTGCATAGCCTGTGCCTAGCCAGTGTCTAGCCTGTGTCTAGCCTGTGCCTTGCATGAGACTGGCATGTGCACAGCGTATGCCTAGCCAGTGTCTAGCCTGTGCCTAGCCAGTGTCTAGCCTGTGTCTAGCCAGTGTCTAGCCAGTGCCTAGCCTGTGCCTAGCCTGTGCCTAGCCTGTGTCTAGCCTGTGTCTAGCCTGTGCCTTGCCTGTGACTGGCATGTGCATAGCCTGTGCCTAGCCAGTGTCTAGCTTGTCTCTAGCCTGTGCCTTGCCTGAGACAGGCATGTGTCTAGCCAGTGCCTAGCCTGTGCCTAGCCAGCGTATAGCCTTTGTCTAGCCTGTGCATAGCCTGTGTCTAGCCTGTGCCTAGCCAGTGTATAGCCTCTGTCTAGCCTGTGTCTAGTCTGTGTCTAGCCTGTGTCTAGCCTGTGCCTTGCCTGTGACTGGCATGTTCATAGCCTGTGCCTAGCCAGTGTGTAGCCTGTGTCTAGCCTGTGCCTTGCGTGAGACTGGCATGTGCATAGCGTGTGCCTAGCCAGTGTCTAGCCAGTGCCTAGCCTGTGCCTAGCCTGTGTCTAGCCTGTGTCTAGCCTGTGCCTTACCTGTGACTGGCATGTGCATAGCCTGTGCCTAGCCAGTGTCTAGCTTGTGTCTAGCCTGTACACATGCCTGAGACAGGCATGTGTTTAGCCAGTGCCTAGCCTGTGCCTTGACAGTGTATAGCCTTTGTCTAGCCTGTGCATAGCCTGTGTCTAGCCTGTGCCTAGCCAGTGTATAGCCTCTGTCTAGCCTGTGTCTAGTCTGTGTCTAGCCGGTGTCTAGCCGGTGTCTAGCCTGTGCCTAGCCTGTGCCTAGCCTGTGACTGGCCTGTGCCTAGCCTGTGCCTAGCTTGTGCCTAGCCTGTGCCTAGCCAGTGCCTAGCCTGTGCCTAGACAGTGTATAGCCTTTGTCTAGCCTGTGCATAGCCTGTGTCTAGCCTGTGCCTAGCCAGTGTATAGCCTCTGTCTAGCCTGTGTCTAGTCTGTGTCTACCCGGTGTCTAGCCGGTGTCTAGCCTATGCCTAGCCTGTGCCTAGCCTGTGACTGGCCTGTGCCTAGCCTGTGCCTAGCTTGTGCCTAGCCTGTGCCTAGCCTGTGGCTAGCCTGTGCCTAGCCTATGCCTAGCCTGTGTCTAGCCTGTGTCTAGCCTGTGTTTAGCCTGTGTCTAGCCTGTGTCTAGCCTTTGTCTAGCCTGTGTCTAGCCCGTGTCTAGCCTTTGTCTAGCCTGTGTCTAGCCTGTGTCTAGCCTGTGTCTAGCCTGTGTCTAGCCTGTGTCTAGCATGTGTCTAGCCTGTGTCTAGCCTGTGTCTAGCCTGTGTGTAGCCTGTGTCTAGTCTGTGTCTAGCCTGTGTCTAGCCTGTGCCTAGCCTGTGTCTAGCCTGTGTCTAGCCTGTGTCTAGCCTGTGTCTAGCCTGTGTCTAGCCTGTGTCTAGCATGTGTCTAGCGTGTGTCTAGCCTGTGTCTAGCTTGTCTCTAGCCTGTGTCTAGCCTGTGATTAGCCAGTGTCTAGCCAGTGCCTAGCCTGTGCATAACCTGTGCCTAGCCTGTGTCTAGCCTGTGCATTGCCTGAGACAGGCATGTGCATAGCGTATGCCTAGCCAGTGTCTAGCCAGTGCCTAGCCTGTGCCTAGCCTGTGCCTAGCCTGTGCCTAGCCAGTGTCTAGCCTGTGTCTAGCCTGTGTCTAGCCTGTGTCTAGCCCGTGTCTAGCCTGTGTCTAGCCTGTGTCTAGCCTGTGTCTAGCCTGTGTCTAGCCAGTGTCTAGCCTGTGCCTAGCCAGTGTCTAGCCTGTGTCTAGCCTGTGTCTAAACTGTGTCTAGCCTGTGTCTAGCCTGTGTCCAGCCAGTGTCTAGCCTGTGCCCAGCCAGTGGTGTCTAGCCTGTGTCAGCCTGTGCCTAGCCAGTTTCTAGCCTGTGTCTAGCATGTGCTTAGCCAGTGTCTAGCATGTGCTTAGCCAGTGTCTAGTCTGTGCCAAGCCAGTGTCTAGCCTGTGCCTAGCCAGTGTCTAGCCTGTGTCTAGCCAGTGTCTAGCCTGTGCCTAGCCAGTGTCTAGCCTGTGTCTAGCCTGTGCCTTGCCTGTGACTGGCATGTGCATAGCCTGTGTCTAGCAAGTGTCTAGCCTGTGTCTAGCCTGTGCCTTGCCTGTTTCTAGCCTCTGTCTAGCCTGTGTCTAGCCTGTGTCTAGCCTGTGTCTAGCCTTTGTCTAGCCTGTGTCTAGCCTGTGTCTAGCCTGTGTCTAGCCTGTGCCTAGCCAGTTTCTTGCCTGTGTCTAGCCTGTGCTTAGCAAGTGTCTATTCTGTGCCAAGCCCGAGTCTAGCCTGTGTCTAGCCTGTGTCTAGCCTGTGTCTAGCCTGTGTCTAGCCTGTGTCTATCCTGTGTCTAGCCTGTGTCTAGCCTGTGTCTAGCCTGTGTCTAGCCTGTGTCTAGCCTGTGTCTAGCCTGTGTCTAGCCTGTGTCTAGCCTGTGTCTAGCCTGTGTCTATCCTGTGTCTAGCCTGTGTCCAGCCTGTGTGTAGCCTGTCTCTAGCTTGTGTCTATCCTGTGTCTAGCCTTTGTCTAGCCTGTGTCTAACCTGTGTCTAGCTTGTGTCTAGCCTGTGTCTAGCCTTTGTCTAGCCTGTGTCTAGCCTGTGTCTAGCCTTTGTCTAGCCTGTGTCTAGCCTGTGTCTAGCCTGTGTCTAGCCTGTGTCTAGCCTGTGTCTAGCCTGTGTCTAGCCTGTGTCTAGCCTGTGCCTAGCCTGTGTCTAGCCTGTGTCTAGCCGGTGTCTAGCCTGTGTCTAGCATGTTTCTAGCCTGTGTCTAGCCTGTGTCTAGCCTGTGTCTAGCCTGTGTCTAGCCTGTGTCTAGCCTGTGCCTTGCCTGTGACTGGCATGTTCATAGCCTGTGCCTAGCCAGTGTGTAGCCTGTGTCTAGCCTGTGCCTTGCGTGAGACTGGCATGTGCATAGCGTGTGCCTAGCCAGTGTCTAGCCAGTGCCTAGCCTGTGCCTAGCCTGTGCCTAGCCTGTGCCTAGCCTGTGTCTAGCCTGTGTCTAGCCTGTGCCTTGCCTGTGACTGGCATGTGCATAGCCTGTGCCTAGCCAGTGTCTAGCTTGTGTCTAGCCTGTACACATGCCTGAGACAGGCATGTGTTTAGCCAGTGCCTAGCCTGTGCCTTGACAGTGTATAGCCTTTGTCTAGCCTGTGCATAGCCTGTGTCTAGCCTGTGCCTAGCCAGTGTATAGCCTCTGTCTAGCCCGTGTCTAGTCTGTGTCTAGCCGGTGTCTAGCCGGTGTCTAGCCTGTGCCTAGCCTGTGCCTAGCCTGTGACTGGCCTGTGCCTAGCCTGTGCCTAGCTTGTGCCTAGCCTGTGCCTAGCCAGTGCCTAGCCAGTGCCTAGCCTGTGCCTAGACAGTGTATAGCCTTTGTCTAGCCTGTGCATAGCCTGTGTCTAGCCTGTGCCTAGCTAGTGTATAGCCTCTGTCTAGCCTGTGTCTAGTCTGTGTCTAGCCGGTGTCTAGCCGGTGTCTAGCCTGTGCCTAGCCTGTGCCTAGCCTGTGACTGGCCTGTGCCTAGCCTGTGCCTAGCTTGTGCCTAGCCTGTGCCTAGCCTGTGGCTAGCCTGTGCCTAGCCTATGCCTAGCCTGTGTCTAGCCTGTGTCTAGCCTGTGGCTAGCCTGTGTCTAGCCTGTGTCTAGCCTGTGTCTAGCCTTTGTCTAGCCTGTGTCTAGCCCGTGTCTAGCCTTTGTCTAGCCTGTGTCTAGCCTGTGTCTAGCCTGTGTCTAGCCTGTGTCTAGCCTGTGTCTAGCATGTGTCTAGCCTGTGTCTAGCCTGTGTCTAGCCTGTGTGTTGCCTGTGTTTAGCTTGTGTGAAGCCTGTGTCTAGCCTGTGTCTAGTCTGTGTCTAGCCTGTGTCTAGCCTGTGCCTAGCCTGTGTCTAGCCTGTGTCTAGCCTGTGTCTAGCCTGTGTCTAGCCTGTGTCTAGCCTGTGTCTAGCATGTGTCTAGCGTGTGTCTAGCCTGTGTCTAGCTTGTCTCTAGCCTGTGTCTAGCCTGTGCTTAGCCAGTGTCTAGCCAGTGCCTAGCCTGTGCATAACCTGTGCCTAGCCTGTGTCTAGCCTGTGCATTGCCTGAGACAGGCATGTGCATAGCGTATGCCTAACCAGTGTCTAGCCAGTGCCTAGCCTGTGCCTAGCCTGTGCCTAGCCAGTGTCTAGCCTGTGTCTAGCCTGTGTCTAGCCTGTGTCTAGCCCGTGTCTAGCCTGTGTCTAGCCTGTGTCTAGCCTGTGTCTAGCCTGTGTCTAGCCAGTGTCTAGCCTGTGCCTAGCCAGTGTCTAGCCTGTGTCTAGTCTGTGTCTAAACTGTGTCTAGCCTGTGTCTAGCCTGTGTCTAGCCAGTGTCTAGCCTGTGCCCAGCCAGTGTCTAGCCTGTGTCAGCCTGTGCCTAGCCAGTTTCTAGCCTGTGTCTAGCATGTGCTTAGCCAGTGTCTAGTCTGTGCCAAGCCAGTGTCTAGCGTGTGCCTAGCCAGTGTCTAGCCTGTGTCTAGCCAGTGTCTAGCCTGTGCCTAGCCAGTGTCTAGCCTGTGTCTAGCCTGTGCCTTGCCTGTGACTGGCATGTGCATAGCCTGTGTCTAGCAAGTGTCTAGCCTGTGTCTAGCCTGTGCCTTGCCTGTTTCTAGCCTCTGTCTAGCCTGTGTCTAGCCTGTGTCTAGCCTGTGTCTAGCCTTTGTCTAGCCTGTGTCTAGTCTGTGTCTAGCCTGTGTCTAGCCTGTGCCTAGCCAGTTTCTTGCCTGTGTCTAGCCTGTGCTTAGCAAGTGTCTAGTCTGTGCCAAGCCCGAGTCTAGCCTGTGTCTAGCCTGTGTCTAGCCTGTGTCTAGCCTGTGTCTAGCCTGTGTCTATCCTGTGTCTAGCCTGTGTCTAGCCTGTGTCTAGCCTGTGTCTAGCCTGTGTCTAGCCTGTGTCTAGCCTGTGTCTATCCTGTGTCGAGCCTGTGTCCAGCCTGTGTGTAGCCTGTCTCTAGCTTGTGTCTATCCTGTGTCTAGCCTTTGTCTAGCCTGTGTCTAACCTGTGTCTAGCTTGTGTCTAGCCTGTGTCTAGCCTGTGTCTAGCCTTTGTCTAGCCTGTGTCTAGCCTGTGTCTAGCCTTTGTCTAGCCTGTGTCTAGCCTGTGTCTAACCTGTGTCTAGCTTGTGTCTAGCCTGTGTCTAGCCTTTGTCTAGCCTGTGTCTAGCCTGTGTCTAGCCTGTGTCTAGCCTGTGTCTAGCCTGTGTCTAGCCTGTGCCTAGCCTGTGTCTAGCCTGTGTCTAGCCGGTGCCTAGCCTGTGTCTAGCCTGTGTCTAGCCGGTGTCTAGCCTGTGTCTAGCCTGTGTCTAGCCTGTGTCTAGCCTGTTTCTAGACTGTGTCTAGCCTGTGTCTAGCCTGTGTCTAGCCTGTGTCTAGCCTGTGTCTAGCCTGTGTCTAGCCTGTGCCAAGCCTGTGTCTAGCCTGTGTCTAGCCTGTGTCTAGCCTGTGTCTAGCCTGAGTCTAGCCTGTGTCTAGCCTGTGTCTAGCCTGTGTCTAGCCTGTGTCTAGCCTGTGCCTAGCCTGTGTCTAGCCTGTGTCTAGCCCGTGTCTAGCCTGTGCCTAGCCAGTGTCTAGCCTGTGTCTAGCCTGTGCCTTGCCTGTGACTGGCATGTGACTGGCATGTGAATAGCCTGTGCCTAGCCAGTGTCTAGCCTGTGTCTAGCCTGTGCCTTGCCTGAGACTGGCATGTGCATAGCGTGTGCCAAGCCAGTGTCTAGCCTGTGTCTAGCCTGTGCCTTGCCAGAGACTGGCATGTGCATAGCGTGTGCCTAGCCAGTGTCTAGCTAGTGCCTAGCCTGTGGCTAGACTGTGCCTAGCCTGTGTCTAGCCTGTGCCTTGCCTGTGACTGGCATGTGACTGGCATGTGACTGGCATGTGCATAGCCTGTGCCTAGCCAGTGTCTAGCCTGTGTCTAGCCTGTGCCTTGCCTGAGACTGGCATGTGCATAGCGTGTGGTTAGCCAGTGTCTAGCCTGTGTCTAGCCTGTGCCTTGCCAGAGACTGGCATGTGCATAGCGTGTGCCTAGCCAGTGTCTAGCCAGTGCCTAGTCTGTGCCTAGCCTGTGCCTAGCCTGTGTCTAGCCTGTGTCTAGCCTGTGCCTTGCCTGTGACTGGCATGTGCATAGCCTGTGCCTAGCCAGTGTCTAGCCTGTGTCTAGCCTGTGCCTTGCCTGAGACTGGCATGTGCATAGCGTGTGCCTAGCCAGTGTCTAGCCAGTGCCTAGCCTGTGCCTAGCCTGTGCCTAGCCTGTGCCTAGCCTGTGCCTAGCTTGTGTCTAGCCTGTGCCTTGCCTGTGACTGGCATGTGCATAGCCTGTGCCTAGCCAGTGTCTAGCCTGTTTCTAGCCTGTGCCTTGCGTGAGTCTGGCAAATGCATAGCGTATGCCTAGCCAGTGTCTAGCCAGTGCCTAGCCTGTGCCTAGCCTGTGCCTAGCCTGTGTCTAGCCTGTGTCTAGCCTGTGCCTTGCCTGTGACTGGCATGTGCATAGCCTGTGCCTAGCCAGTGTCTAGCTTGTGTGTAGCCTGTGCCTTGCCTGAGACAGGCATGTGTCTAGCCAGTGCCTAGCCTGTGCCTAGCCAGTGTATAGCCTCTGTCTAGCCTGTGTCTAGTCTGTGTCTAGCCGGTGTCTAGCCGGTGTCTAGCCTATGCCTAGCCTGTGCCTAGCCTGTGACTGGCCTGTGCCTAGCCTGTGCCTAGCTCGTGCCTAGCCTGTGCCTAGCCTGTGGCTAGCCTGTGCCTAGCCTATGCCTAGCCTGTGTCTAGCCTGTGTCTTGCCTGTGTCTAGCCTGTGTCTAGCCTGTGACTAGCATGTGTCCAGCCTGTGTCTAGCCTGTGTCTAGCCTGTGTCTAGCCTGTGTCCAGCCTGTGGCTAGACTGTGCCTAGCCTGTGTCTAGCCTGTGCCTTGCCTGTGACTGGCATGTGACTGGCATGTGACTGGCATGTGCATAGCCTGTGCCTAGCCAGTGTCTAGCCTGTGTCTAGCCTGTGCCTTGCCTGAGACTGGCATGTGCATAGCGTGTGGTTAGCCAGTGTCTAGCCTGTGTCTAGCCTGTGCCTTGCCAGAGACTGGCATGTGCATAGCCTGTGCCTAGCCAGTGTCTAGCCAGTGCCTAGTCTGTGCCTAGCCTGTGCCTAGCCTGTGTCTAGCCTGTGTCTAGCCTGTGCCTTGCCTGAGACTGGCATGTGCATAGCGTGTGCCAAGCCAGTGTCTAGCCTGTGTCTAGCCTGTGCCTTGCCAGAGACTGGCATGTGCATAGCGTGTGCCTAGCCAGTGTCTAGCTAGTGCCTAGCCTGTGGCTAGACTGTGCCTAGCCTGTGTCTAGCCTGTGCCTTGCCTGTGACTGGCATGTGACTGGCATGTGACTGGCATGTGCATAGCCTGTGCCTAGCCAGTGTCTAGCCTGTGTCTAGCCTGTGCCTTGCCTGAGACTGGCATGTGCATAGCGTGTGGTTAGCCAGTGTCTAGCCTGTGTCTAGCCTGTGCCTTGCCAGAGACTGGCATGTGCATAGCGTGTGCCTAGCCAGTGTCTAGTCTGTGCCTAGCCTGTGCCTAGCCTGTGTCTAGCCTGTGTCTAGCCTGTGCCTTGCCTGTGACTGGCATGTGCATAGCCTGTGCCTAGCCAGTGTCTAGCCTGTGTCTAGCCTGTGCCTTGCCTGAGACTGGCATGTGCATAGCGTGTGCCTAGCCAGTGTCTAGCCAGTGCCTAGCCTGTGCCTAGCCTGTGCCTAGCCTGTGCCTAGATTGTGTCTAGCCTGTGCCTTGCCTGTGACTGGCATGTGCATAGCCTGTGCCTAGCCAGTGTCTAGCCTGTTTCTAGCCTGTGCCTTGCGTGAGACTGGCAAATGCATAGCGTATGCCTAGCCAGTGTCTAGCCAGTGCCTAGCCTGTGCCTAGCCTGTGCCTAGCCTGTGTCTAGCCTGTGTCTAGCCTGTGCCTTGCCTGTGACTGGCATGTGCATAGCCTGTGCCTAGCCAGTGTCTAGCTTGTGTGTAGCCTGTGCCTTGCCTGAGACAGGCATGTGTCTAGCCAGTGCCTAGCCTGTGCCTAGCCAGTGTATAGCCTCTGTCTAGCCTGTGTCTAGTCTGTGTCTAGCCGGTGTCTAGCCGGTGTCTAGCCTATGCCTAGCCTGTGCCTAGCCTGTGACTGGCCTGTGCCTAGCCTGTGCCTAGCTCGTGCCTAGCCTGTGCCTAGCCTGTGGCTAGCCTGTGCCTAGCCTATGCCTAGCCTGTGTCTAGCCTGTGTCTTGCCTGTGTCTAGCCTGTGTCTAGCCTGTGACTAGCATGTGTCCAGCCTGTGTCTAGCCTGTGTCTAGCCTGTGTCTAGCCTTTGTCTAGCCTGTGTCTAGCCTGTGTCTAGCCTGTGTCCAGCCTGTGTCTAGCCTGTGTCTAGCCTGTGTCTAGCATGTGCCTAGCCTCTGCCTAGCCTGTACCTAGCTTGTGCCTCCCCTGTGCCTAGCCTGTGCCTAGCCTGTGTCTAGCATGTGCATTGCCTGAGACAGGCATGTGCATATCGTATGCCTAGCCAGTGTCTAGCCAGTGCCTAGCCAGTGTCTAGCCTGTGTCTAGCCTGTGTCTAGCCTGTGTCTAGCCTGCGTCTAGCCTGTGTCTAGCCTGTGTCTAGCCTGTGTCTAGCCTGTGTCTAGCCTTTGTCTAGCCTGTGCCTAGCATGTGTCTAGCCTGTGTCAAGCCTGTGTCTAGCCTGTGTCTATCCTGTGTCTAGCTTGTGTCTAGCCTGTGTCTAGCCTGTGTCTAGCCTGTGTCTAGCCTGTGTCTAGCCTGTGTCTAGCCTGTGTCTAGCCTGTGTCTAGCCTGTGTCTAGCCTGTGTCTAGCCTGTGTCTAGCCTGTGTCTAGCCTGTGTCTAGCCTGTGTCTAGCCTGTGCCTAGCCAGTGCCTAGCCAGTGTCTAGCCTGTGTCTAGCCTGTGCCTTGCCTGAGACTGGCATGTGCATAGCGTGTGCCTAGCCAGTGTCTAGCCTGTGTCTAGCCTGTGCCTTGCCAGAGACTGGCATGTGCATAGCGTGTGCCTAGCCAGTGTCTAGCTAGTGCCTAGCCTGTGGCTAGCCTGTGCCTAGCCTGTGTCTGGCCTGTGCCTTGCCTGTGACTGGCATGTGACTGGCATGTGCATAGCCTGTGCCTAGCCAGTGTCTAGCCTGTGTCTAGCCTGTGCCTTGCCTGAGACTGGCATGTGCATAGCGTGTGGTTAGCCAGTGTCTAGCCTGTGTCTAGCCTGTGTCTAGCCTGTGCCTTGCCAGAGACTGGCATGTGCATAGCTTGTGCCTAGCCAGTGTCTAGCCAGTGCCTAGCCTGTGCCTAGCCTGTGCCTAGCCTGTGCCTAGCCTGTGTCTAGCCTGTGTCTAGCCTGTGCCTTGCCTGTGCCTTGCCTGTGACTGGCATGTGCATAGCCTGTGCATAGCCAGTGTCTAGCCTGTGTCTAGCCTGTGCCTTGCCTGAGACTGGCATGTGCATAGCGTGTGCCTAGCCAGTGTCTAGCCAGTGCCTAGCCTGTGCCTAGCCTGTGCCTAGCCTGTGTCTAGCCTGTGTCTAGCCTGTGCCTTGCCTGTGACTGGCATGTGCATAGCCTAGCCAGTGTCTAGCTTGTGTCTAGCCTGTGCCTTGCCTGAGACAGGCATGTGTCTAGCCAGTGCCTAGCCTGTGCCTAGCCAGTGTATAGCCTCTGTCTTGCCTGTGTCTAGTCTGTGTCTAGCCGGTATCTAGCCGGTGTCTAGCCTGTGCCTAGCCTGTGCCTAGCCTGTGACTGGCCTGTGCCTAGCCTGTGCCTAGCTCGTGCCTAGCCTGTGCCTAGCCTGTGCCTAGCCTGTGGCTAGCCTGTGCCTATCCTATGCCTAGCCTGTGTCTAGCTTGTGTCTTGCCTGTGTCTAGCCTGTGTCTAGCCTGTGACTAGCCTGTGTCCAGCCTGTATCTAGCCTGTGTCTAGCCTGTTTCTAGCCTTTGTCTAGCCTGTGTCTAGCCTGTGTCTAGCCTGTGTCCAGCCTGTGTCTAGCATGTGTCTAGCCTGTGTCTAGCATGTGCCTAGCCTCTGCCTAGCCTGTACCTAGCCTGTGCCTAGCCAGTGTCTAGCCTGTGTCTAGCCTGTGCCTTGCCAGAGACTGGCATGTGCATAGCGTGTGCCTAGCCAGTGTCTAGCCAGTGCCTAGCCTGTGCCTAACCTGTGCCTAGCCTGTGTCTAGCCTGTGCATTGCCTGAGACAGGCATGTGCATAGCGTATGCCTAGCCAGTGTCTAGCCAGTGTCTAGCCAGTGTCTAGCCAGTGCCTAGCCTGTGCCTAGCCTGTGCCTAGCCAGTGTCTAGCCTGTGTCTAGCCTGTGTCTAGCCTGTGTCTAGCCCGTGTCTAGCCTGTGTCTAGCCTGTGTCTAGCCTGTGTCTAGCCTGTGTCTAGCCAGTGTCTAGCCTGTGCCTAGCCAGTGTCTAGCCTGTGTCTAGCCTGTGTCTAACCTGTGTCTAGCCTGTGTCTAGCCTGTGTCTAGCCAGTGTCTAGCCTGTGCCCAGCCAGTGTCTAGCCTGTGTCAGCCTGTGTCTAGCCAGTTTCTAGCCTGTGTCTAGCATGTGCTTGGCCAGTGTCTGGTCTGTTCCAAGCCAGTGTCTAACCTGTGCCTAGCCAGTGTCTAGCCTGTGTCTAGCCAGTGTCTAGCCTGTGTCTAGCCTGTGCCTTGCCTGTGACTGGCATGTGCATAGCCTGTGCCTAGCAAGTGTCTAGCCTGTGTCTAGCCTGTGCCTTGCCTGAGACTGGCATGTGTACAGCGTATGCCTAGCCAGTGTCTAGCCAGTGCCTAGCCTGTGCCTAGCCTGTGCCTAGCCTGTGTCTAGCCTGTGTCTAGCCTGTGCCTTGCCTGTGACTGGCATGTGCATAGCCTGTGCCTAGCCAGTGTCTAGCTTGTGTCTGTCCTGTGCCTTGCCTGAGACAGGCATGTGTCTAGCCAGTGCCTAGCCTGTGCCTAGCCAGTGTATAGCCTTTGTCTAGCCTGTGCATAGCCTGTGTCTAGCCTGTGCCTAGCCAGTGTATAGCCTCTGTCTAGCCCGTGTCTAGTCTGTGTCTAGCCGGTGTCTAGCCGGTGTCTAGCCTGTGCCTAGCCTGTGCCTAGCCTGTGACTGGCCTGTGCCTAGCCTGTGCCTAGCTTGTGCCTAGCCTGTGCCTAGCCTGTGGCTAGCCTGTGTCTAGCCTATGCCTAGCCTGTGTCTAGCCTGTGTCTAGCCTGTGTCTAGCCTGTGTCTAGCCTGTGTCTAGCATGTGTCTAGCCTGTGTCTAGCCTGTGTCTAGCTTGTCTCTAGCCTGTGTCTAGCCTGTGCTTAGCCAGTGTCTAGCCAGTGCCTAGCCTGTGCCTAACCTGTGCCTAGCCTGTGTCTAGCCTGTGCATTGCCTGAGACAGGCATGTGCATAGCGTATGCCTAGCCAGTGTCTAGCCAGTGTCTAGCCAGTGCCTAGCCTGTGCCTAGCCTGTGCCTAGCCAGTGTCTAGCCTGTGTCTAGCCTGTGTCTAGCCTGTGTCTAGCCCATGTCTAGCCTGTGTCTTGCCTGTGTCTAGCCTGTGTCTAGCCTGTGTCTAGCCTGTGTCTAGCCTGTGTCTAGCCTGTGTCTAGCCCGTGTCTAGCCTGTGTCTAGCCTGTGTCTAGCCTGTGTCTAGCCTGTGTCTAGCCTGTGTCTAGCCAGTGTCTAGCCAGTGTCTAGCCTGTGCCTAGCCAGTGTCTAGCCTGTGTCTAGCCTGTGTCTAACCTGTGTCTAGCTTGTGTCTAGCCTGTGTGAAGCCTGTGTCTAGCCTGTGTCTAGTCTGTGTCTAGCCTGTGTCTAGCCTGTGCCTAGCCAGTTTCTAGCCTGTGTCTAGCATGTGCTTAGCCAGTGTCTAGCATGTGCTTAGCCAGTGTCTAGTCTGTGCCAAGCCAGTGTCTAGCCTGTGCCTAGCCAGTGTCTAGCCTGTGTCTAGCCAGTGTCTAGCCTGTGCCTAGCCAGTGTCTAGCCTGTGTCTAGCCTGTGCCTTGCCTGTGACTGGCATGTGCATAGCCTGTGCCTAGCAAGTGTCTAGCCTGTGTCTAGCCTGTGCCTTGCCTGAGACTGGCATGTGCACAGCGTATGCCTAGCCAGTGTCTAGCCAGTGCCTAGCCTGTGCCTAGCCTGTGCCTAGCCTGTGCCTAGCCTGTGTCTAGCCTGTGTCTAGCCTGTGTCTAGCCTGTGCCTTGCCTGTGACTGGCATGTGCATAGCCTGTGCCTAGCCAGTGTCTAGCTTGTGCCTTGCCTGAGACAGGCATGTGTCTAGCCAGTGCCTAGCCTGTGCCTAGCCAGTGTATAGCCTCTGTCTAGCCTGTGTCTAGTCTGTGTCTAGCCGGTGTCTAGCCGGTGTCTAGCCTGTGCCTAGCCTGTGCCTAGCCTGTGACTGGCCAGTGCCTAGCCTGTGCCTAACCTGTGCCTAGCCTGTGTCTAGCCTGTGCATTGCCTGAGACAGGCATGTGCATAGCGTATGCCTAGCCAGTGTCTAGCCAGTGCCTAGCCTGTGCCTTGCCAGAGACTGGCATGTGCATAGCGTGTGCCTAGCCAGTGTCTAGCCAGTGCCTAGCCTGTGCCTAACCTGTGCCTAGCCTGTGTCTAGCCTGTGCATTGCCTGAGACAGGCATGTGCATAGCGTATGCCTAGCCAGTGTCTAGCCAGTGCCTAGCCTGTGCCTAGCCTGTGCCTAGCCAGTGTCTAGCCTGTGTCTAGCCTGTGTCTGGCCTGTGTCTAGCCAGTATCTAGCCTGTGTCTAGCCTGTGTCTAGCCTGTGTCTAGCTTGTGTCTAGCCTGTGTCTAGCCAGTGTCTAGCCTGTGCCTAGCCAGTGTCTAGCCTGTGTCTAGCCTGTGTCTAACCTGTGTCTAGCCTGTGTCTAGCCTGTGTCTAGCCAGTGTCTAGCCTGTGCCCAGCCAGTGTCTAGCCTGTGTCAGCCTGTGCCTAGCCAGTTTCTAGCCTGTGTCTAGCATGTGCTTAGCCAGTGTCTAGTCTGTTCCAAGCCAGTGTCTAGCCTGTGCCTAGCCAGTGTCTAGCCTGTGTCTAGCCAGTGTCTAGCCTGTGCCTAGCCAGTGTCTAGCCTGTGTCTAGCCTGTGCCTTGCCTGTGACTGGCATGTGCATAGCCTGTGCCTAGCAAGTGTCTAGCCTGTGTCTAGCCTGTGCCTTGCCTGAGACTGGCATGTGTACAGCGTATGCCTAGCCAGTGTCTAGCCAGTGCCTAGCCTGTGCCTAGCCTGTGCCTAGCCTGTGTCTAGCCTGTGTCTAGCCTGTGTCTAGCCTGTGCCTTGCCTGTGACTGGCATGTGCATAGCCTGTGCCTAGCCAGTGTCTAGCTTGTGTCTGGCCTGTGCCTTGCCTGAGACAGGCATGTGTCTAGCCAGTGCCTAGCCTGTGCCTAGCCAGTGTATAGCCTTTGTCTAGCCTGTGCATAGCCTGTGTCTAGCCTGTGCCTAGCCAGTGTATAGCCTCTGTCTAGCCCGTGTCTAGTCTGTGTCTAGCCGGTGTCTAGCCGGTGTCTAGCCTGTGCCTAGCCTGTGACTGGCCTGTGCCTAGCCTGTGCCTAGCTTGTGCCTAGCCTGTGCCTAGCCTGTGGCTAGCCTGTGCCTAGCCTATGCCTAGCCTGTGTCTAGCCTGTGTCTAGCCTGTGTCTAGCCTGTGTCTAGCCTGTGTCTAGCATGTGTCTAGCCTGTGTCTAGCCTGTGTCTAGCCTGTGTCTAGCTTGTCTCTAGCCTGTGTCTAGCCTGTGCTTAGCCAGTGTCTAGCCAGTGCCTAGCCTGTGCCTAACCTGTGCCTAGCCTGTGTCTAGCCTGTGCATTGCCTGAGACAGGCATGTGCATAGCGTATGCCTAGCCAGTGTCTAGCCAGTGTCTAGCCAGTGCCTAGCCTGTGCCTAGCCTGTGCCTAGCCAGTGTCTAGCCTGTGTCTAGCCTGTGTCTAGCCTGTGTCTAGCCCATGTCTAGCCTGTGTCTAGCCTGTGTCTAGCCTGTGTCTAGCCAGTGTCTAGCCTGTGCCTAGCCAGTGTCTAGCCTGTGTCTAGCCTGTGTCTAACCTGTGTCTAGCTTGTGTCTAGCCTGTGTGAAGCCTGTGTCTAGCCTGTGTCTAGTCTGTGTCTAGCCTGTGTCTAGCCTGTGCCTAGCCAGTTTCTAGCCTGTGTCTAGCATGTGCTTAGCCAGTGTCTAGTCTGTGCCAAGCCAGTGTCAGCATGTGCACAGCGTATGCCTAGCCAGTGTCTAGCCAGTGCCTAGCCTGTGCCTAGCCTGTGCCTAGCCTGTGTCTAGCCTGTGTCTAGCCTGTGCCTTGCCTGTGACTGGCATGTGCATAGCCTGTGCCTAGCCAGTGTCTAGCTTGTGTCTAGCCTGTGCCTTGCCTGAGACAGGCATGTGTCTAGCCAGTGCCTAGCCTGTGCCTAGCCAGTGTATAGCCTTTGTCTAGCCTGTGCATAGCCTGTGTCTAGCCTGTGCCTAGCCAGTGTATAGCCTCTGTCTAGCCTGTGTCTAGTCTGTGTCTAGCCGGTGTCTAGCCGGTGTCTAGCCTGTGCCTAGCCTGTGCCTAGCCTGTGACTGGCCAGTGCCTAGCCTGTGCCTAACCTGTGCCTAGCCTGTGTCTAGCCTGTGCATTGCCTGAGACAGGCATGTGCATAGCGTATGCCTAGCCAGTGTCTAGCCAGTGCCTAGCCTGTGCCTAGCCTGTGCCTAGCCAGTGTCTAGCCTGTGTCTAGCCTGTGTCTAGCCTGTGTCTAGCCCGTGTCTAGCCTGTGTCTAGCCTGTGTCTAGCCTGTGTCTAGCCTGTGTCTAGCCTGTGTCTAGCCAGTGTCTAGCCTGTGCCTAGCCAGTGTCTAGCCTGTGTCTAGCCTGTGTCTAACCTGTGTCTAGCCTGTGTCTAGCCTGTATCTAGCCAGTGTCTAGCCTGTGCCCAGCCAGTGTCTAGCCTGTGTCAGCCTGTGCCTAGCCAGTTTCTAGCCTGTGTCTAGCATGTGCTTAGCCAGTGTCTAGTCTGTTCCAAGCCAGTGTCTAGCCTGTGCCTAGCCAGTGTCTAGCCTGTGTCTAGCCAGTGTCTAGCCTGTGCCTAGCCAGTGTCTAGCCTGTGTCTAGCCTGTGCCTTGCCTGTGACTGGCATGTGCATAGCCTGTGCCTAGCAAGTGTCTAGCCTGTGTCTAGCCTGTGCCTTGCCTGAGACTGGCATGTGCACAGCGTATGCCTAGCCAGTGTCTAGCCAGTGCCTAGCCTGTGCCTAGCCTGTGCCTAGCCTGTGCCTAGCCTGTGTCTAGCCTGTGTCTAGCCTGTGCCTTGCCTGTGACTGGCATGTGCATAGCCTGTGCCTAGCCAGTGTCTAGCTTGTGTCTGGCCTGTGCCTTGCCTGAGACAGGCATGTGTCTAGCCAGTGCCTAGCCTGTGCCTAGCCAGTGTATAGCCTTTGTCTAGCCTGTGCATAGCCTGTGTCTAGCCTGTGCCTAGCCAGTGTATAGCCTCTGTCTAGCCCGTGTCTAGTCTGTGTCTAGCCGGTGTCTAGCCTGTGCCTAGCCTGTGCCTAGCCTGTGACTGGCCTGTGCCTAGCCTGTGGCTAGCCTGTGCCTAGCCTATGCCTAGCCTGTGTCTAGCCTGTGTCTAGCCTGTGTCTAGCCTGTGTCTAGCCTGTGTCTAGCATGTGTCTAGCCTGTGTCTAGCCTGTGTCTAGCCTGTGTCTAGCCTGTGTCTAGCTTGTCTCTAGCCTGTGTCTAGCCTGTGCTTAGCCAGTGTCTAGCCAGTGCCTAGCCTGTGACTAGCCTGTGCATTGCCTGAGACAGGCATGTGCATAGCGTATGCCTAGCCAGTGCCTAGCCTGTGCCTAGCCTGTGCCTAGCCTGTGTCTAGCCTGTGTCTAGCCTGTGTCTAGCCTGTGTCTAGCCCATGTCTAGCCTGTGTCTAGCCTGTGTCTAGCCTGTGTCTAGCCTGTGTCTAGCCTGTGTCTAGCCTGTGTCTAGCCTGTGTCTAGCCTGTGTCTAGCCTGTGTCTAGCCTGTGTCTAGCCTGTGTCTAGCCTGTGTCTAACCTGTGTCTAGCTTGTGTCTAGCCTGTGTGAAGCCTGTGTCTAGCCTGTGTCTAGTCTGTGTCAAGCCTGTGTCTAGCCTGTGCCTAGCCAGTTTCTAGCCTGTGTCTAGCATGTGCTTAGCCAGTGTCTAGTCTGTGCCAAGCCAGTGTCTAGCCTGTGCCTAGCCAGTGTCTAGCCTGTATCTAGCCAGTGTCTAGCCTGTGCCTAGCCAGTGTCTAGCCTGTGTCTAGCCTGTGCCTTGCCTGTGACTGGCATGTGCATAGCCTGTGCCTAGCAAGTGTCTAGCCTGTGTCTAGCCTGTGCCTTGCCTGAGACTGGCATGTGCACAGCGTATGCCTAGCCAGTGTCTAGCCAGTGCCTAGCCTGTGCCTAGCCTGTGCCTAGCCTGTGTCTAGCCTGTGTCTAGCCTGTGCCTTGCCTGTGACTGGCATGTGCATAGCCTGTGCCTAGCCAGTGTCTAGCTTGTGTCTAGCCTGTGCCTTGCCTGAGACAGGCATGTGTCTAGCCAGTGCCTAGCCTGTGCTTAGCCAGTGTATAGCCTTTGTCTAGCCTGTGCATAGCCTGTGTCTAGCCTGTGCCTAGCCAGTGTATAGCCTCTGTCTAGCCTGTGTCTAGTCTCTGTCTAGCCGGTGTCTAGCCGGTGTCTAGCCTGTGCCTAGCCTGTGCCTAGCCTGTGACTGGCCTGTGCCTAGCCTGTGCCTAGCTTGTGCCTGGCCTGTGCCTAGCCTGTGGCTAGCCTGTGCCTAGCTTGTGCCTAGCCTGTGCCTAGCCTGTGGCTAGCCTGTGCCTAGCCTATGCCTAGCCTGTGCCTAGCCTGTGGGTAGCCGGTGCCTAGCCTATGCCTAGCCTGTGTCTAGCCTGTGTCTAGTCTGTGTCTAGCCTGTGTCTAGCCTGTGTCTAGCCTGTGTCTAGCCTGTGTCTAGCCTGTGTCTAGCCTGTGTCTAGCCTGTGTCTAGCCTGTGTCTAGCCTGTGTCTAGCCTGTGTCTAGCCTGTGTCTAGCCTGTGTCTAGCATGTGTCTAGCCTGTGTCTAGCCTGTGTCTAGCCTGTGTCTAGCCTGTGTCTAGCCTGTGCTTAGCCAGTGTCTAGCCAGTGCCTAGCCTGTGCCTAACCTGTGCCTAGCCTGTGTCTAGCCTGTGCATTGCCTGAGACAGGCATGTGCATAGCGTATGCCTAGCCAGTGTCTAGCCATTGCCTAGCCTGTGCCTAGCCTGTGCCTAGCCTGTGCCTAGCCTGTGCCTAGCCTGTGCCTAGCCAGTGTCTAGCCTGTGTCTAGCCAGTGTCTAGCCTGTGTCTAGCCTGTGTCTAGCCTGTGTCTAGCCTGTGTCTAGCCTGTGTCTAGCCTGTGTCTAGCCTGTGTCTAGCCTGTGTCTAGCCTGTGACTAGCCTGTGTCTAGCCTGTGTCTAGCCTGTGACTAGCCTGTGTCTAGCCTGTGTCTAGCCTGTGTCTAGCCTGTGTCTAGCCAGTGTCTAGCCAGTGTCTAGCCTGTGCCTAGCCAGTGTCTAGCCTGTGTCTAGCCTGTGTCTAACCTGTGTCTAGCCTGTGTCTAGCCTGTGTCTAGCCAGTGTCTAGGCTGTGCCCAGCCAGTGTCTAGCCTGTTTCTAGCCTGTGCCTAGCCAGTTTCTAGCCTGTGTCTAGCATGTGCTTAGCCAGTGTCTAGTCTGTGCCAAGCCAGTGTCTAGCCTGTGCCTAGCCAGTGTCTAGCCTGTGTCTAGCCAGTGTCTAGCCTGTGCCTAGCCAGTGTCTAGCCTGTGCCTAGCCAGTGTCTAGCCTGTGTCTAGCCTGTGCCTTGCCTGTGACTGGCATGTGCATAGCCTGTGCCTAGCCAGGGTCTAGCCTGTGTCTAGCCTGTGCCTTGCCTGAGACTGGCATGTGCACAGCGTATGCCTAGCCAGTTTCTAGCCAGTGCCTAGCCTGTGCCTAGCCAGTTTCTAGCCTTTGTCTAGCCTGTGCATAGCCGGAGTCTAGTATGTGCCTAGCCAGTGTGTAGCCTCTGTCTAGCCTGTGTCTAGTCTGTGTCTTGACGGTGTCTTGCCGGTGTCTAGCCTGTGTCTATCCTGTGTCTAGCCTGTGTCTAGCTTGTGTCTAGCCTGTGTCTAGCCTGTGTCTAGCCTGTGTCTAGCCTGTGTCTAGCCTGTGTCTAGCCTGTGTCTAGCCCTTGTCTAGCCTGTTTCTAGCCTGTGTCTAGCCTGTGTCTAGCCTGTGCCTAGCCAGTGTCGAGCCTGTGCCCAGCCAGTGTCTAGCCTGTACCTAGCCAGTGCCTAGCCTGTTCATAGCCATTGTCTAGCCTGTTCATAGCCATTGTCTAGCCTGTGCCTAGCCAGTGTCTAGCCTGTGCCTAGCCAGTGTCTAGTCTGTGCCCAGCCTGTGTCAAGCCTGTGTCTAGCCTGTGCCTAGCCAGTTTGTAGACTGAGACTGGCATGTGCACAGCGTATGCCTAGCCAGTGTCTAGCCAGTGCCTAGCCTGTGCCTAGCCAGTTTCTAGCCTTTGTCTAGCCTGTGCATAGCCAGAGTCTAGCATGTGCCTAGCCAGTGTGTAGCCTCTGTCTAACCTGTGTCTAGTCTGTGTCTTGACGGTGTCTTGCCGGTGTCTAGCCTGTGTCTAGCCTGTGTCTAGCCTGTGTCTAGCCTGTGTCTAGCCTGTGTCTAGCCTGTGTCTAGCCTGTGTCTAGCCTGTGTCTAGCCTGTGTCTAGCCTGTGTCTAGCCTGTGTCTAGCCTGTGTCTAGCCTGTGTCTAGCCTGTGTCTAGCCTGTGTCTAGCCTGTGTCTAGCCTGTACCTAGCCAGTGCCTAGCCAGTACCTAGCCTGTACCTAGCGAGTGCCTAGCCTGTTCATAGCCATTGTCTAGCCTGTTCATAGCCATTGTCCAGCCTGTGCCAAGCCAGTGTCTAGCCTGTGCCTAGCCAGTGTCTAGTCTGTGCCCAGCCTGTGTCAAGCCTGTGTCTAGCCTGTGCCTAGCCAGTTTGTAGACTGTGCTTAGCCAGTGTCTAGTCTGTGCCAAGCCAGTGTCTAGCCTGTGTCTAGCCTGTTTCTAGCCTCTGTCTAGCCTGTGTCTAGCCTGTGTCTAGCCTTTGTCTAGCCTGTGTCTAGCCTGTGTCTAGCCTGTGTCTAGCCTGTGTCTAGCCTGTAACTAGCCTGTGTATAGCCTGTGTCTAGCCTGTGTCTAGCCTGTGTCTAGCCTGTGTCTAGCCTGTGCCTAGCCAGTGTCGAGCCTGTGCCCAGCCAGTGTCTAGCCTGTGCCTAGCCAGTTTCTTGCCTGTGTCTAGCCTGTGCTTAGCAAGTGTCTAGTCTGTGCCAAGCCCGTGTCTAGCCTGTGTCTAGCCTGTGTCTAGCCTGTGTCTAGCCTGTGTCTAGCCTGTGTCTAGCCTGTGTCTATCCTGTGTCTAGCCTGTGTCCAGCCTGTGTCTAGCCTGTCTCTAGCTTGTGTCTAGCCTGTGTCTAGCCTTTGTCTAGCCTGTGTCTAGCCTGTGTCTAGCCTGTGTCTAGCCTGTGTCTAGCCTGTGTCTAGCCTGTGTCTAGCCTGTGTCTAGCCTGTGTCTAGCCTGTGTCTAGCCTGTGTCTAGCCTGTGTCTAGCCTGTGTCTAGCCTGTGTCTAGCCTGTGTCTAGCCTGTGTCTAGCCTGTGTCTAGCCTGTGTCTAGCCTGTGTCTAGCCTGTGTCTAGCCTGTGTCTAGCCTGTGTCTAGCCTGTGTCTAGCCTGTGTCTAGCCTGTGTCTAGCCTGTGTCTAGCCTGTGTCTAGCCTGTGTCTAGCCTGTGTCTAGCCTGTGTCTAGCCTGTGTCTAGCCTGTGTCTAGCCTGTGTCTAGCCTGTGTCTAGCCTGTGTCTAGCCTGTGTCTAGCCTGTGTCTAGCCTGTGTCTAGCCTGTGTCTAGCCTGTGTCTAGCCTGTGCCTTGCCTGTGACTGGCATGTGACTGGCATGTGAATAGCCTGTGCCTAGCCAGTGTCTAGCCTGTGTCTAGCCTGTGCCTTGCCTGAGACTGGCATGTGCATAGCGTGTGCCTAGCCAGTGTCTAGCCTGTGTCTAGCCTGTGCCTTGCCAGAGACTGGCATGTGCAT
This sequence comes from Zaprionus indianus, assembly GCA_018904595.1. Taxonomy (NCBI): domain Eukaryota; kingdom Metazoa; phylum Arthropoda; class Insecta; order Diptera; family Drosophilidae; genus Zaprionus; species Zaprionus indianus. The sequence continues at coordinate 48,445 of JAEIHA010000589.1, forward strand.
AGCGTGTGCCTGGCCAGTGTCTAGCTAGTGCCTAGCCTGTGGCTAGCCTGTGCCTAGCCTGTGTCTAGCCTTTGCCTTGCCTGTGACTGGCATGTGACTGGCATGTGCATAGCCTGTGCCTAGCCAGTGTCTAGCCTGTGTCTAGCCTGTGTCTTGCCTGAGACTGGCATGTGCATAGCGTGTGGTTAGCCAGTGTCTAGCCTGTGTCTAGCCTGTGCCTTGCCAGAGACTGGCATGTGCATAGCGTGTGCCTAGCCAGTGTCTAGCCAGTGCCTAGCCTGTGCCTAGCCTGTGCCTAGCCTGTGTCTAGCCTGTGTCTAGCCTGTGCCTTGCCTGTGACTGGCATGTGCATAGCCTGTGCCTAGCCAGTGTCTAGCCTGTGTCTAGCCTGTGCCTTGCCTGAGACTGGCATGTGCATAGCGTGTGCCTAGCCAGTGTCTAGCCAGTGCCTAGCCTGTGCCTAGCCTGTGCCTAGCCTGTGCCTAGCCTGTGTCTAGCCTGTGCCTTGCCTGTGACTGGCATGTGCATAGCCTGTGCCTAGCCAGTGTCTAGCCTGTTTCTAGCCTGTGCCTTGCGTGAGACTGGCATGTGCATAGCGTGTGCCTAGCCAGTGTCTAGCCTGTGCCTAGCCTGTGCCTAGCCTGTGTCTAGCCTGTGTCTAGCCTGTGCCTTGCCTGTGACTGGCATGTGCATAGCCTGTGCCTAGCCAGTGTCTAGCTTGTGTGTAGCCTGTGCCTTGCCTGAGACAGGCATGTGTCTAGCCAGTGCCTAGCCTGTGCCTAGCCAGTGTATAGCCTCTGTCTAGCCTGTGTCTAGTCTGTGTCTAGCCGGTGTCTAGCCGGTGTCTAGCCTGTGCCTAGCCTGTGCCTAGCCTGTGACTGGCCTGTGCCTAGCCTGTGCCTAGCTCGTGTCTAGCCTGTGTCTAGCCTGTGTCTAGCCTGTGTCTAGCCTGTGTCTAGCCTGTGTCTAGCCTGTGCCTAGCCAGTGTCGAGCCTGTGCCCAGCCAGTGTCTAGCCTGTGCCTAGCCAGTTTCTTGCCTGTGTCTAGCCTGTGCTTAGCAAGTGTCTAGTCTGTGCCAAGCCCGTGTCTAGCCTGTGTCTAGCCTGTGTCTAGCCTGTATCTAGCCTTTGTCTAGCCTGTGTCTAACCTGTGTCTAGCTTGTGTCTAGCCTGTGTCTAGCCTTTGTCTAGCCTGTGTCTAGCCTGTGTCTAGCCTGTGTCTAGCCTGTGTCTAGCCTGTGTCTAGCCTGTGTCTAGCCTGTGTCTAGCCTGTGTCTAGCCTGTGTCTAGCCTGTGTCTAGCCTGTGTCTAGCCTGTGTCTAGCCTGTGTCTAGCCTGTGTCTAGCCTGTGTCAAGCCTGTGTCTAGCCTGTGTCTGTCTAGCCTGTGTCTAGCCTGTGTCTAGCCTGTGTCTAGCCTGTGTCTAGCCTGTGTCTAGCCTGTGTCTAGCCTGTGTCTAGCCTGTGTCTAGCCTGTGCCTAGCCAGTGTCTAGCCTGTGTCTAGCCTGTGCCTTGCCTGTGACTGGCATGTGACTGGCATGTGAATAGCCTGTGCCTAGCCAGTGTCTAGCCTGTGTCTAGCCTGTGCCTTGCCTGAGACTGGCATGTGCATAGCGTGTGCCTAGCCAGTGTCTAGCCTGTGTCTAGCCTGTGCCTTGCCAGAGACTGGCATGTGCATAGCGTGTGCCTGGCCAGTGTCTAGCTAGTGCCTAGCCTGTGGCTAGCCTGTGCCTAGCCTGTGTCTAGCCTTTGCCTTGCCTGTGACTGGCATGTGACTGGCATGTGCATAGCCTGTGCCTAGCCAGTGTCTAGCCTGTGTCTTGCCTGAGACTGGCATGTGCATAGCGTGTGCCTAGCCAGTGTCTAGCCTGTGTCTAGCCTGTGCCTTGCCAGAGACTGGCATGTGCATAGCGTGTGCCTGGCCAGTGTCTAGCTAGTGCCTAGCCTGTGGCTAGCCTGTGCCTAGCCTGTGTCTAGCCTGTGTCTAGCCTGTGCCTTGCCTGTGACTGGCATGTGCATAGCCTGTGCCTAGCCAGTGTCTAGCCTGTGTCTAGCCTGTGCCTTGCCTGAGACTGGCATGTGCATAGCGTGTGCCTAGCCAGTGTCTAGCCAGTGCCTAGCCTGGGCCTAGCCTGTGCCTAGCCTGTGCCTAGCCTGTGCCTAGCCTGTGTCTAGCCTGTGCCTTGCCTGTGACTGGCATGTGCATAGCCTGTGCCTAGCCTGTGCCTAGCCTGTGCCTAGCCTGTGTCTAGCCTGTGCCTTGCCAGAGACTGGCATGTGCATAGCGTGTGCCTGGCCAGTGTCTAGCTAGTGCCTAGCCTGTGGCTAGCCTGTGTCTAGCCTGTGTCTAGCCTGTGCCTTGCCTGTGACTGGCATGTGCATAGCCTGTGCCTAGCCAGTGTCTAGCCTGTGTCTAGCCTGTGCCTTGCCTGAGACTGGCATGTGCATAGCGTGTGCCTAGCCAGTGTCTAGCCAGTGCCTAGCCTGTGCCTAGCCTGTGCCTAGCCTGTGCCTAGCCTGTGTCTAGCCTGTGTCTAGCCTGTGCCTTGCCTGTGACTAGCATGTGCATAGCCTGTGCCTAGCCAGTGTCTAGCTTGTGTGTAGCCTGTGCCTTGCCTGAGACAGGCATGTGTCTAGCCAGTGCCTAGCCTGTGCCTAGCCAGTGTATAGCCTCTGTCTAGCCTGTGTCTAGTCTGTGTCTAGCCGGTGTCTAGCCGGTGTCTAGCCTGTGCCTAGCCTGTGCCTAGCCTGTGACTGGCCTGTGCCTAGCCTGTGCCTAGCTCGTGTCTAGCCTGTGTCTAGCCTGTGTCTAGCCTGTGTCTAGCCTGTGTCTAGCCTGTGTCTAGCCTGTGCCTAGCCAGTGTCGAGCCTGTGCCCAGCCAGTGTCTAGCCTGTGCCTAGCCAGTTTCTTGCCTGTGTCTAGCCTGTGCTTAGCAAGTGTCTAGTCTGTGCCAAGCCCGTGTCTAGCCTGTGTCTAGCCTGTGTCTAGCCTGTGTCTAGCCTGTGTCTAGCCTGTGTCTAGCCTGTGTCTATCCTGTGTCTAGCCTGTGTCTAGCCTGTGTCTAGCCTGTGTCTAGCCTGTGTCTAGCCTGTGTCTATCCTGTGTCTAGCCTGTGCCAAGCCTGTGTCTAGCCTGTAACTAGCCTGTGTCTAGCCTGTGTCTAGCCTGTGTCTAGCCTGTGTCTAGCCTGTGTCTAGCCCGTGTCTAGCCTGTGCCTAGCCAGTGTCTAGCCTGTGTCTAGCCTGTGCCTTGCCTGTGACTGGCATGTGACTGGCATGTGAATAGCCTGTGCCTAGCCAGTGTCTAGCCTGTGTCTAGCCTGTGCCTTGCCTGAGACTGGCATGTGCATAGCGTGTGCCTAGCCAGTGTCTAGCCTGTGTCTAGCCTGTGCCTTGCCAGAGACTGGCATGTGCATAGCGTGTGCCTGGCCAGTGTCTAGCTAGTGCCTAGCCTGTGGCTAGCCTGTGCCTAGCCTGTGTCTAGCCTTTGCCTTGCCTGTGACTGGCATGTGACTGGCATGTGCACAGCCTGTGCCTAGCCAGTGTCTAGCCTGTGTCTAGCCTGTGTCTTGCCTGAGACTGGCATGTGCATAGCGTGTGCCTAGCCAGTGTCTAGCCTGTGTCTAGCCTGTGCCTTGCCAGAGACTGGCATGTGCATAGCGTGTGCCTGGCCAGTGTCTAGCTAGTGCCTAGCCTGTGGCTAGCCTGTGCCTAGCCTGTGTCTAGCCTGTGTCTAGCCTGTGCCTTGCCTGTGACTGGCATGTGCATAGCCTGTGCCTAGCCAGTGTCTAGCCTGTGTCTAGCCTGTGCCTTGCCTGAGACTGGCATGTGCATAGCGTGTGCCTAGCCAGTGTCTAGCCAGTGCCTAGCCTGTGCCTAGCCTGTGCCTAGCCTGTGCATAGCCTGTGCCTAGCCAGTGTCTAGCCTGTTTCTAGCCTGTGCCTTGCGTGAGACTGGCATGTGCATAGCGTGTGCCTAGCCAGTGTCTAGCCAGTGCCTAGCCTGTGCCTAGCCTGTGCCTAGCCTGTGTCTAGCCTGTGTCTAGCCTGTGCCTTGCCTGTGACTGGCATGTGCATAGCCTGTGCCTAGCCAGTCTAGCTTGTGTGTAGCCTGTGCCTTGCCTGAGACAGGCATGTGTCTAGCCAGTGCCTAGCCTGTGCCTAGCCAGTGTATAGCCTCTGTCTAGCCTGTGTCTAGTCTGTGTCTAGCCGGTGTCTAGCCGGTGTCTAGCCTGTGCCTAGCCTGTGCCTAGCCTGTGACTGGCCTGTGCCTAGCCTGTGCCTAGCTCGTGTCTAGCCTGTGTCTAGCCTGTGTCTAGCCTGTGTCTAGCCTGTGTCTAGCCTGTGTCTAGCCTGTGTCTAGCCTGTGTCTAGCCTGTGCCTAGCCAGTGTCGAGCCTGTGCCCAGCCAGTGTCTAGCCTGTGCCTTGCCAGTTTCTTGCCTGTGTCTAGCCTGTGCTTAGCAAGTGTCTAGTCTGTGCCAAGCCCGTGTCTAGCCTGTGTCTAGCCTGTGTCTAGCCTGTGTCTAGCCTGTGTCTAGCCTGTGTCTAGCCTGTGTCTATCCTGTGTCTAGCCTGTGTCTAGCCTGTGTCTAGCCTGTGTCTAGCCTGTGTCTATCCTGTGTCTAGCCTGTGCCAAGCCTGTGTCTAGCCTGTGTCTAGCCTGTGTCTAGCCTGTGTCTAGCCTGTGTCTAGCCTGTGTCTAGCCTGTGTCTAGCCTGTGTCTAGCCCGTGTCTAGCCTGTGCCTAGCCAGTGTCTAGCCTGTGTCTAGCCTGTGCCTTGCCTGTGACTGGCATGTGACTGGCATGTGAATAGCCTGTGCCTAGCCAGTGTCTAGCCTGTGTCTAGCCTGTGCCTTGCCTGAGACTGGCATGTGCATAGCGTGTGCCTAGCCAGTGTCCAGCCTGTGTCTAGCCTGTGCCTTGCCAGAGACTGGCATGTGCATAGCGTGTGCCTGGCCAGTGTCTAGCTAGTGCCTAGCCTGTGGCTAGCCTGTGCCTAGCCTGTGTCTAGCCTTTGCCTTGCCTGTGACTGGCATGTGACTGGCATGTGCACAGCCTGTGCCTAGCCAGTGTCTAGCCTGTGTCTAGCCTGTGTCTTGCCTGAGACTGGCATGTGCATAGCGTGTGCCTAGCCAGTGTCTAGCCTGTGTCTAGCCTGTGCCTTGCCAGAGACTGGCATGTGCATAGCGTGTGCCTGGCCAGTGTCTAGCTAGTGCCTAGCCTGTGGCTAGCCTGTGCCTAGCCTGTGTCTAGCCTGTGTCTATCCTGTGCCTTGCCTGTGACTGGCATGTGCATAGCCTGTGCCTAGCCAGTGTCTAGCCTGTGTCTAGCCTGTGCCTTGCCTGAGACTGGCATGTGCATAGCGTGTGCCTAGCCAGTGTCTAGCCAGTGCCTAGCCTGTGCCTAGCCTGTGCCTAGCCTGTGCATAGCCTGTGCCTAGCCAGTGTCTAGCCTGTTTCTAGCCTGTGCCTTGCGTGAGACTGGCATGTGCATAGCGTGTGCCTAGCCAGTGTCTAGCCAGTGCCTAGCCTGTGCCTAGCCTGTGCCTAGCCTGTGTCTAGCCTGTGTCTAGCCTGTGCCTTGCCTGTGACTGGCATGTGCATAGCCTGTGCCTAGCCAGTGTCTAGCTTGTGTGTAGCCTGTGCCTTGCCTGAGACAGGCATGTGTCTAGCCAGTGCCTAGCCAGTGTATAGCCTCTGTCTAGCCTGTGTCTAGTCTGTGTCTAGCCGGTGTCTAGCCGGTGTCTAGCCTGTGCCTAGCCTGTGCCTAGCCTGTGACTGGCCTGTGCCTAGCCTGTGCCTAGCTCAGTGTCTAGCCTGTGTCTAGCCTGTGTCTAGCCTGTGTCTAGCCTGTGTCTAGCCTGTGCCTAGCCAGTGTCGAGCCTGTGCCCAGCCAGTGTCTAGCCTGTGCCTAGCCAGTTTCTTGCCTGTGTCTAGCCTGTGCTTAGCAAGTGTCTAGTCTGTGCCAAGCCCGTGTCTAGCCTGTGTCTAGCCTGTGTCTAGCCTGTGTCTAGCCTGTGTCTAGCCTGTGTCTAGCCTGTGTCTATCCTGTGTCTAGCCTGTGTCCAGCCTGTGTCTAGCCTGTCTCTAGCTTGTGTCTAGCCTGTGTCTAGCCTTTGTCTAGCCTGTGTCTAACCTGTGTCTAGCTTGTGTCTAGCCTGTGTCTAGCCTGTGTCTAGCCTGTGTCTAGCCTGTGTCTAGCCTGTGTCTAGCCTGTGTCTAGCCTGTGTCTAGCCTGTGTCTAGCCTGTGTCAAGCCTGTGTCTAGCCTGTGTCTAGCCTGTGTCTAGCCTGTGTCTAGCCTGTGTCTAGCCTGTGTCTAGCCTGTATCTAGCCTGTGTCTAGCCTGTGTCTAGCCTGTGTCTAGCCTGTGTCTAGCCCGTGTCTAGCCTGTGCCTAGCCAGTGTCTAGCCTGTGTCTAGCCTGTGCCTTGCCTGTGACTGGCATGTGACTGGCATGTGCATAGCCTGTGCCTAGCCAGTGTCTAGCCTGTGTCTAGCCTGTGCCTTGCCTGAGACTGGCATGTGCATAGCCTGTGCCTAGCCAGTGTCTAGCCTGTGTCTAGCCTGTGTCTTGCCTGAGACTGGCATGTGCATAGCGTGTGCCTAGCCAGTGTCTAGCCTGTGTCTAGCCTGTGCCTTGCCAGAGACTGGCATGTGCATAGCGTGTGCCTGGCCAGTGTCTAGCTAGTGCCTAGCCTGTGGCTAGCCTGTGCCTAGCCTGTGTCTAGCCTTTGCCTTGCCTGTGACTGGCATGTGACTGGCATGTGCATAGCCTGTGCCTAGCCAGTGTCTAGCCTGTGTCTAGCCTGTGTCTTGCCTGAGACTGGCATGTGCATAGCGTGTGGTTAGCCAGTGTCTAGCCTGTGTCTAGCCTGTGCCTTGCCAGAGACTGGCATGTGCATAGCGTGTGCCTAGCCAGTGTCTAGCCAGTGCCTAGCCTGTGCCTAGCCTGTGCCTAGCCTGTGTCTAGCCTGTGTCTAGCCTGTGCCTTGCCTGTGACTGGCATGTGCATAACCTGTGCCTAGCCAGTGTCTAGCCTGTGTCTAGCCTGTGCCTTGCCTGAGACTGGCATGTGCATAGCGTGTGCCTAGCCAGTGTCTAGCCAGTGCCTAGCCTGTGCCTAGCCTGTGCCTAGCCTGTGCCTAGCCTGTGCCTAGCCTGTGCCTAGCCTGTGTCTAGCCTGTGCCTTGCCTGTGACTGGCATGTGCATAGCCTGTGCCTAGCCAGTGTCTAGCCTGTTTCTAGCCTGTGCCTTGCGTGAGACTGGCATGTGCATAGCGTGTGCCTAGCCAGTGTCTAGCCAGTGCCTAGCCTGTGCCTAGCCTGTGCCTAGCCTGTGTCTAGCCTGTGTCTAGCCTGTACGTTGCCTGTGACTGGCATGTGCATAGCCTGTGCCTAGCCAGTGTCTAGCTTGTGTGTAGCCTGTGCCTTGCCTGAGACAGGCATGTGTCTAGCCAGTGCCTAGCCTGTGCCTAGCCAGTGTATAGCCTCTGTCTAGCCTGTGTCTAGTCTGTGTCTAGCCGGTGTCTAGCCGGTGTCTAGCCTGTGCCTAGCCTGTGCCTAGCCTGTGACTGGCCTGTGCCTAGCCTGTACCTAGCTCGTGCCTAGCCTGTGCCTAGCCTGTGCCTAGCCTGTGGCTAGCATGTGCCTAGCCTATGCCTAGCCTGTGTCTAGCCTGTGCCTTGCCTGTGACTGGCATGTGCATAGCCTGTGCCTAGCCAGTGTCTAGCTTGTGTCTAGCCTGTGCCTAGCCTGTGACTGGCCTGTGCCTAGCCTGTGCCTAGCTTGTGCCTAGCCTGTGCCTAGCCTGTGGCTAGCCTGTGCCTAGCTTGTGCCTAGCCTGTGCCTAGCCTGTGGCTAGCCTGTGCCTAGCCTATGCCTAGCCTGTGCCTAGCCTGTGGGTAGCCGGTGCCTAGCCTATGCCTAGCCTGTGTCTAGCCTGTGTCTAGCCTGTGTCTAGCCTGTGTCTAGCCTGTGTCTAGCCTGTGTCTAGCCTGTGTCTAGCCTGTGTCTAGCCTGTGTCTAGCCTGTGTCTAGCCTGTGTCTAGCCTGTGTCTAGCCTGTGTCTAGCCTGTGTCTAGCATGTGTCTAGCCTGTGTCTAGCCTGTGTCTAGCCTGTGTCTAGCCTGTGTCTAGCCTGTGCTTAGCCAGTGTCTAGCCAGTGCCTAGCCTGTGCCTAACCTGTGCCTAGCCTGTGTCTAGCCTGTGCATTGCCTGAGACAGGCATGTGCATAGCGTATGCCTAGCCAGTGTCTAGCCAGTGCCTAGCCTGTGCCTAGCCAGTGCCTAGCCTGTGCCTAGCCTGTGCCTAGCCTGTGCCTAGCCTGTGCCTAGCCAGTGTCTAGCCTGTGTCTAGCCAGTGTCTAGCCTGTGTCTAGCCTGTGACTAGCCTGTGTCTAGCCTGTGTCTAGCCTGTGACTAGCCTGTGTCTAGCCTGTGTCTAGCCTGTGTCTAGCCTGTGTCTAGCCAGTGTCTAGCCAGTGTCTAGCCTGTGCCTAGCCAGTGTCTAGCCTGTGTCTAGCCTGTGTCTAACCTGTGTCTAGCCTGTGTCTAGCCTGTGTCTAGCCAGTGTCTAGGCTGTGCCCAGCCAGTGTCTAGCCTGTGTCTAGCCTGTGCCTAGCCAGTTTCTAGCCTGTGTCTAGCATGTGCTTAGCCAGAGTCTAGTCTGTGCCAAGCCAGTGTCTAGCCTGTGCCTAGCCAGTGTCTAGCCTGTGTCTAGCCAGTGTCTAGCCTGTGCCTAGCCAGTGTCTAGCCTGTGTCTAGCCTGTGCCTTGCCTGTGACTGGCATGTGCATAGCCTGTGCCTAGCCAGTGTCTAGCCTGTTTCTAGCCTGTGCCTTGCGTTAGGTTAGCCAGTGTCTAGCCTGTGTCTAGCCTGTGCCTTGCCAGAGACTGGCATGTGCATAGCGTGTGCCTAGCCAGTGTCTAGCCAGTGCCTAGCCTGTGCCTAGCCTTTGCCTAGCCTGTGTCTAGCCTGTGTCTAGCCTGTGCCTTGCCTGTGACTGGCATGTGCATAACCTGTGCCTAGCCAGTGTCTAGCCTGTGTCTAGCCTGTGCCTTGCCTGAGACTGGCATGTGCATAGCGTGTGCCTAGCCAGTGTCTAGCCAGTGCCTAGCCTGTGCCTAGCCTGTGCCTAGCCTGTGCCTAGCCTGTGCCTAGCCTGTGTCTAGCCTGTGTCTTGCCTGTGACTGGCATGTGCATAGCCTGTGCCTAGCCAGTGTCTAGCCTGTTTCTAGCCTGTGCCTTGCGTGAGACTGGCATGTGCATAGCGTGTGCCTAGCCAGTGTCTAGCCAGTGCCTAGCCTGTGCCTAGCCTGTGCCTAGCCTGTGTCTAGCCTGTGTCTAGCCTGTGCGTTGCCTGTGACTGGCATGTGCATAGCCTGTGCCTAGCCAGTGTCTAGCTTGTGTGTAGCCTGTGCCTTGCCTGAGACAGGCATGTGTCTAGCCAGTGCCTAGCCTGTGCCTAGCCAGTGTATAGCCTCTGTCTAGCCTGTGTCTAGTCTGTGTCTAGCCGGTGTCTAGCCGGTGTCTAGCCTGTGCCTAGCCTGTGCCTAGCCTGTGACTGGCCTGTGCCTAGCCTGTGCCTAGCTCGTGCCTAGCCTGTGCCTAGCCTGTGCCTAGCCTGTGGCTAGCCTGTGCCTAGCCTATGCCTAGCCTGTGTCTAGCCTGTGCCTTGCCTGTGACTGGCATGTGCATAGCCTGTGCCTAGCCAGTGTCTAGCTTGTGTCTAGCCTGTGCCTAGCCTGTGACTGGACTGTGCCTAGCCTGTGCCTAGCTTGTGCCTAGCCTGTGCCTAGCCTGTGGCTAGCCTGTGCCTAGCTTGTGCCTAGCCTGTGCCTAGCCTGTGGCTAGCCTGTGCCTAGCCTATGCCTAGCCTGTGCCTAGCCTGTGGGTAGCCGGTGCCCAGCCCTATGCCCTAGCCTGTGTCTAGCCTGTGTCTAGCCTGTGTCTAGCCTGTGTCTAGCCTGTGTCTAGCCTGTGTCTAGCCTGTGTCTAGCCTGTGTCTAGCCTGTGTCTAGCCTGTGTCTAGCCTGTGTCTAGCCTGTGTCTATCCAGTGTCTAGCCTGTGTCTAGCCTGTGTCTAGCCTGTGTCTAGCATGTGTCTAGCCTGTGTCTAGCCTGTGTCTAGCCTGTGTCTAGCCTGTGTCTAGCCTGTGCTTAGCCAGTGTCTAGCCAGTGCCTAGCCTGTGCCTAACCTGTGCCTAGCCTGTGTCTAGCCTGTGCATTGCCTGAGACAGGCATGTGCATAGCGTATGCCAAGCCAGTGTCTAGCCAGTGCCTGGCCTGTGCCTAGCCTGTGCCTAGCCTGTGCCTAGCCTGTGCCTAGCCTGTGCCTAGCCAGTGTCTAGCCTGTGTCTAGCCAGTGTCTAGCTTGTGTCTAGCCTGTGTCTAGCCTGTGACTAGCCTGTGTCTAGCCTGTGTCTAGCCTGTGACTAGCCTGTGTCTAGCCTGTGTCTAGCCTGTGTCTAGCCTGTGTCTAGCCAGTGTCTAGCCAATGTCTAGCCTGTGCCTAGCCAGTGTCTAGCCTGTGTCTAGCCTGTGTCTAACCTGTGTCTAGCCTGTGTCTAGCCTGTGTCTAGCCAGTGTCTAGGCTGTGCCCAGCCAGTGTCTAGCCTGTGTCTAGCCTGTGCCTAGCCAGTTTCTAGCCTGTGTCTAGCATGTGCTTAGCCAGTGTCTAGTCTGTGCCAAGCCAGTGTCTAGCCTGTGCCTAGCCAGTGTCTAGCCTGTGTCTAGCCAGTGTCTAGCCTGTGCCTAGCCAGTGTCTAGCCTGTGTCTAGCCTGTGCCTTGCCTGTGACTGGCATGTGCATAGCCTGTGCCTAGCCAGTGTCTAGCCTGTTTCTAGCCTGTGCCTTGCGTGAGACTGGCATGTGCATAGCGTATGCCTAGCCAGTGTCTAGCCAGTGCCTAGCCTGTGCCTAGCCTGTGCCTAGCCTGTGCCTAGCCTGTGTCTAGCCTGTGTCTAGCCTGTGCCTTGCCTGTGACTGGCATGTGCATAGCCTGTGCCTAGCCAGTGTCTAGCTTGTGTGTAGCCTGTGCCTTGCCTGAGACAGGCATGTGTCTAGCCAGTGCCTAGCCTGTGCCTAGCCCGTGTCTAGCCTGTGTCTAGCCTGTGTCTAGCCTGTGTCTAGCCTGTGTCTAGCCTGTGTCTAGCCCTTGTCTAGCCTGTTTCTAGCCTGTGTCTAGCCTGTGTCTAGCCTGTGCCTAGCCAGTGTCGAGCCTGTGCCCAGCCAGTGTCTAGCCTGTACCTAGCCAGTGCCTAGCCTGTTCATAGCCATTGTCTAGCCTGTTCATAGCCATTGTCTAGCCTGTGCCTAGCCAGTGTCTAGCCTGTGCCTAGCCAGTGTCTTGTCTGTGCCCAGCCTGTGTCAAGCCTGTGTCTAGCCTGTGCCTAGCCAGTTTGTAGACTGAGACTGGCATGTGCACAGCGTATGCCTAGCCAGTGTCTAGCCAGTGCCTAGCCTGTGCCTAGCTAGTTTCTAGCCTTTGTCTAGCCTGTGCATAGCCAGAGTCTAGCATGTGCCTAGCCAGTGTGTAGCCTCTGTCTAACCTGTGTCTAGTCTGTGTCTTGACGGTGTCTAGCCTGTGTCTAGCCTGTGTCTAGCCTGTGTCTAGCCTGTGTCTAGCCTGTGTCTAGCCTGTGTCTAGCCTGTGTCTAGCCTGTGTCTAGCCTGTGTCTAGCCTGTGTCTAGCCTGTGTCTAGCCTGTGTCTAGCCTGTGTCTAGCCTGTGTCTAGCCTGTGTCTAGCCTGTGTCTAGCCTGTACCTAGCCAGTGCCTAGCCAGTACCTAGCCTGTACCTAGCGAGTGCCTAGCCTGTTCATAGCCATTGTCTAGCCTGTTCATAGCCATTGTCCAGCCTGTGCCAAGCCAGTGTCTAGCCTGTGCCTAGCCAGTGTCTAGTCTGTGCCCAGCCTGTGTCAAGCCTGTGTCTAGCCTGTGCCTAGCCAGTTTGTAGACTGTGCTTAGCCAGTGTCTAGTCTGTGCCAAGCCAGTGTCTAGCCTGTGTCTAGCCTGTTTCTAGCCTCTGTCTAGCCTGTGTCTAGCCTGTGTCTAGCCTGTGTCTAGCCTTTGTCTATCCTGTGTCTAGCCTGTGTCTAGCCTGTGTCTAGCCTGTGTCTAGCCTGTGTCTAGCCTGTGTATAGCCTGTGTCTAGCCTGTGTCTAGCCTGTGTCTAGCCTGTGTCTAGCCTGTGTCTAGCCTGTGCCTAGCCAGTGTCGAGCCTGTGCCCAGCCAGTGTCTAGCCTGTGCCTAGCCAGTTTCTTGCCTGTGTCTAACCTGTGCTTAGCAAGTGTCTAGTCTGTGCCAAGCCCGTGTCTAGCCTGTGTCTAGCCTGTGTCTAGCCTGTGTCTAGCCTGTGTCTAGCCTGTGTCTATCCTGTGTCTAGCCTGTGTCCAGCCTGTGTCTAGCCTGTCTCTAGCTTGTGTCTAGCCTGTGTCTAGCCTTTGTCTAGCCTGTGTCTAGCCTGTGTCTAGCCTGTGTCTAGCCTGTGTCTAGCCTGTGTCTAGCCTGTGTCTAGCCTGTGTCTAGCCTGTGTCTAGCCTGTGTCTAGCCTGTGTCTAGCCTGTGTCTAGCCTGTGTCTAGCCTGTGTCTAGCCTGTGTCTAGCCTGTGTCTAGCCTGTGTCTAGCCTGTGTCTACCCTGTGTCTAGCCTGTGTCTAGCCTGTGTCTAGCCTGTGTCTAGCCTGTGTCTAGCCTGTGTCTAGCCTGTGTCTAGCCTGTGTCTAGCCTGTGTTTAGCCTGTGCCAAGCCTGTGTCTAGCCTGTGTCTAGCCTGTGTCTAGCCTGTGTCTAGCCTGTGTCTAGCCTGTGTCTAGCCTGTGTCTAGCCTGTGTCTAGCCTGTGTCTAGCCTGTGTCTAGCCCGTGTCTAGCCTGTGCCTAGCCAGTGTCTAGCCTGTGTCTAGCCTGTGCCTTGCCTGTGACTGGCATGTGACTGGCATGTGAATAGCCTGTGCCTAGCCAGTGTCTAGCCTGTGTCTAGCCTGTGCCTTGCCTGAGACTGGCATGTGCATAGCGTGTGCCTAGCCAGTGTCTAGCCTGTGTCTAGCCTGTGCCTTGCCAGAGACTGGCATGTGCATAGCGTGTGCCTGGCCAGTGTCTAGCTAGTGCCTAGCCTGTGGCTAGCCTGTGCCTAGCCTGTGTCTAGCCTGTGCCTTGCCTCTGACTGGCATGTGACTGGCATGTGCATAGCCTGTGCCTAGCCAGTGTCTAGCCTGTGTCTAGCCTGTGTCTTGCCTGAGACTGGCATGTGCATAGCGTGTGGTTAGCCAGTGTCTAGCCTGTGTCTAGCCTGTGCCTTGCCAGAGACTGGCATGTGTATAGCGTGTGCCTAGCCAGTGTCTATCCAGTGCCTAGCCTGTGCCTAGCCTGTGCCTAGCCTGTGTCTAGCCTGTGTCTAGCCTGTGCCTTGCCTGTGACTGGCATGTGCATAGCCTGTGCCTAGCCAGTGTCTAGCCTGTGTCTAGCCTGTGCCTTGCCTGAGACTGGCATGTGCATAGCGTGTGCCTAGCCAGTGTCTCAGCCAGTGCCTAGCCTGTGCCTAGCCTGTGCCTAGCCTGTGCCTAGCCTGTGCCTAGCCTGTGTCTAGCCTGTGCCTTGCCTGTGACTGGCATGTGCATAGCCTGTGCCTAGCCAGTGTCTAGCCTGTTTCTAGCCTGTGCCTTGCCTGTGACTGGCATGTGCATAGCCTGTGCCTAGCCAGTGTCTAGCCTGTTTCTAGCCTGTGCCTTGCGCGAGACTGGCATGTGCATAGCGTGTGCCTAGCCAGTGTCTAGCCAGTGCCTAGCCTGTGCCTAGCCTGTGCCTAGCCTGTGTCTAGCCTGTGTCTAGCCTGTGCCTTGCCTGTGACTGGCATGTGCATAGCCTGTGCCTAGCCAGTGTCTAGCTTGTGTGTAGCCTGTGCCTTGCCTGAGACAGGCATGTGTCTAGCCAGTGCCTAGCCTGTGCCTAGCCAGTGTCTAGCCTGTGTCTAGCCTGTGTCTAGCCTGTGTCTAGCCCTTGTCTAGCCTGTTTCTAGCCTGTGTCTAGCCTGTGTCTAGCCTGTGCCTAGCCAGTGTCGAGCCTGTGCCCAGCCAGTGTCTAGCCTGTACCTAGCCAGTGCCTAGCCTGTTCATAGCCATTGTCTAGCCTGTTCATAGCCATTGTCTAGCCTGTGCCTAGCCAGTGTCTAGCCTGTGCCTAGCCAGTGTCTAGTCTGTGCCCAGCCTGTGTCAAGCCTGTGTCTAGCCTGTGCCTAGCCAGTTTGTAGACTGAGACTGGCATGTGCACAGCGTATGCCTAGCCAGTGTCTAGCCAGTGCCTAGCCTGTGCCTAGCCAGTTTCTAGCCTTTGTCTAGCCTGTGCATAGCCAGAGTCTAGCATGTGCCTAGCCAGTGTGTAGCCTCTGTCTAACCTGTGTCTAGTCTGTGTCTTGACGGTGTCTAGCCTGTGTCTAGCCTGTGTCTAGCCTGTGTCTAGCCTGTGTCTAGCCTGTGTCTAGCCTGTGTCTAGCCTGTGTCTAGCCTGTGTCTAGCCTGTGTCTAGCCTGTGTCTAGCCTGTGTCTAGCCTGTGTCTAGCCTGTGTCTAGCCTGTGTCTAGCCTGTGTCTAGCCTGTGTCTAGCCTGTGTCTAGCCTGTGTCTAGCCTGTACCTAGCCAGTGCCTAGCCAGTACCTAGCCTGTACCTAGCGAGTGCCTAGCCTGTTCATAGCCATTGTCTAGCCTGTTCATAGCCATTGTCCAGCCTGTGCCAAGCCAGTGTCTAGCCTGTGCCTAGCCAGTGTCTAGTCTGTGCCCAGCCTGTGTCAAGCCTGTGTCTAGCCTGTGCCTAGCCAGTTTGTAGACTGTGCTTAGCCAGTGTCTAGTCTGTGCCAAGCCAGTGTCTAGCCTGTGTCTAGCCTGTTTCTAGCCTCTGTCTAGCCTGTGTCTAGCCTGTGTCTAGCCTGTGTCTAGCCTTTGTCTATCCTGTGTCAAGCCTGTGTCTAGCCTGTGTCTAGCCTGTGTCTAGCCTGTGTCTAGCCTGTGTCTAGCCTGTGTCTAGCCTGTGTATAGCCTGTGTCTAGCCTGTGTCTAGCCTGTGTCTAGCCTGTGTCTAGCCTGTGTCTAGCCTGTGCCTAGCCAGTGTCGAGCCTGTGCCCAGCCAGTGTCTAGCCTGTGCCTAGCCAGTTTCTTGCCTGTGTCTAGCCTGTGCTTAGCAAGTGTCTAGTCTGTGCCAAGCCCGTGTCTAGCCTGTGTCTAGCCTGTGTCTAGCCTGTGTCTAGCCTGTGTCTATCCTGTGTCTAGCCTGTGTCTAGCCTGTGTCTAGCCTGTGTCTAGCCTGTGTCCAGCCTGTGTCTAGCCTGTCTCTAGCTTGTGTCTAGCCTGTGTCTAGCCTTTGTCTAGCCTGTGTCTAGCCTGTGTCTAGCCTGTGTCTAGCCTGTGTCTAGCCTGTGTCTAGCCTGTGTCTAGCCTGTGTCTAGCCTGTGTCTAGCCTGTGTCTAGCCGGTGTCTAGCCTGTGTCTAGCCTGTGTCTAGCCTGTGTCTAGCCTGTGTCTAGCCTGTGTCTAGCCTGTGTCTAGCCTGTGTCTAGCCTGTGTCTAGCCTGTGTCTAGCCTGTGTCTAGCCTGTGTCTAGCCTGTGTCTAGCCTGTGTCTAGCCTGTGTCTAGCCTGTGTTTAGCCTGTGCCAAGCCTGTGTCTAGCCTGTGTCTAGCCTGTGTCTAGCCTGTGTCTAGCCTGTGTCTAGCCTGTGTCTAGCCTGTGTCTAGCCTGTGTCTAGCCCGTGTCTAGCCTGTGCCTAGCCAGTGTCTAGCCTGTGTCTAGCCTGTGCCTTGCCTGTGACTGGCATGTGACTGGCATGTGAATAGCCTGTGCCTAGCCAGTGTCTAGCCTGTGTCTAGCCTGTGCCTTGCCTGAGACTGGCATGTGCATAGCGTGTGCCTAGCCAGTGTCTAGCCTGTGTCTAGCCTGTGCCTTGCCAGAGACTGGCATGTGCATAGCGTGTGCCTGGCCAGTGTCTAGCTAGTGCCTAGCCTGTGGCTAGCCTGTGCCTAGCCTGTGTCTAGCCTTTGCCTTGCCTGTGACTGGCATGTGACTGGCATGTGCATAGCCTGTGCCTAGCCAGTGTCTAGCCTGTGTCTAGCCTGTGTCTTGCCTGAGACTGGCATGTGCATAGCGTGTGGTTAGCCAGTGTCTAGCCTGTGTCTAGCGTGTGCCTTGCCAGAGACTGGCATGTGTATAGCGTGTGCCTAGCCAGTGTCTATCCAGTGCCTAGCCTGTGCCTAGCCTGTGCCTAGCCTGTGTCTAGCCTGTGTCTAGCCTGTGCCTTGCCTGTGACTGGCATGTGCATAGCCTGTGCCTAGCCAGTGTCTAGCCTGTGTCTAGCCTGTGCCTTGCCTGAGACTGGCATGTGCATAGCGTGTGCCTAGCCAGTGTCTAGCCAGTGCCTAGCCTGTGCCTAGCCTGTGCCTAGCCTGTGCCTAGCCTGTGTCTAGCCTGTGTCTAGCCTGTGCCTTGCCTGTGACTGGCATGTGCATAGCCTGTGCCTAGCCAGTGTCTAGCTTGTGTGTAGCCTGTGCCTTGCCTGAGACAGGCATGTGTCTAGCCAGTGCCTAGCCTGTGCCTAGCCAGTGTATAGCCTCTGTCTAGCCTGTGTCTAGTCTGTGTCTAGCCGGTGTCTAGCCGGTGTCTAGCCTGTGCCTAGCCTGTGCCTAGCCTGTGACTGGCCTGTGCCTAGCCTGTGCCTAGCTCGTGTCTAGCCTGTGTCTAGCCTGTGTCTAGCCTGTGTCTAGCCTGTGTCTAGCCTGTGCCTAGCCAGTGTCGAGCCTGTGCCCAGCCAGTGTCTAGCCAGTTTCTTGCCTGTGTCTAGCCTGTGCTTAGCAAGTGTCTAGTCTGTGCCAAGCCCGTGTCTAGCCTGTGTCTAGCCTGTGTCTAGCCTGTGTCTAGCCTGTGTCTAGCCTGTGTCTAGCCTGTGTCTAGCCTGTGTCTAGCCTGTGTCTAGCCTGTGTCTATCCTGTGTCTAGCCTGTGTCCAGCCTGTGTCTAGCCTGTGTCTAGCCTGTGTCTAGCCTGTGTCTAGCCTGTGTCTAGCCTGTGTCTAGCCTGTGTCTAGCCTGTGTCTAGCCTGTGCCAAGCCTGTGTCTAGCCTGTGTCTAGCCTGTGTCTAGCCTGTGTCTAGCCTGTGTCTAGCCTGTGTCTAGCCTGTGTCTAGCCTGTGTCTAGCCTGTGTCTAGCCTGTGCCTAGCCAGTGTCTAGCCTGTGTCTAGCCTGTGCCTTGCCTGTGACTGGCATGTGACTGGCATGTGAATAGCCTGTGCCTAGCCAGTGTCTAGCCTGTGTCTAGCCTGTGCCTTGCCTGAGACTGGCATGTGCATAGCGTGTGCCTAGCCAGTGTCTAGCCTGTGTCTAGCCTGTGCCTTGCCAGAGACTGGCATGTGCATAGCGTGTGCCTGGCCAGTGTCTAGCTAGTGCCTAGCCTGTGGCTAGCCTGTGCCTAGCCTGTGTCTACCCTTTGCCTTGCCTGTGACTGGCATGTGACTGGCATGTGCATAGCCTGTGCCTAGCCAGTGTCTAGCCTGTGTCTAGCCTGTGTCTTGCCTGAGACTGGCATGTGCATAGCGTGTGGTTAGGCAGTGTCTAGCCTGTGTCTAGCCTGTGCCTTGCCAGAGACTGGCATGTGCATAGCGTGTGGCTAGCCAGTGTCTAGCCAGTGCCTAGCCTGTGCCTAGCCTGTGCCTAGCCTGTGTCTAGCCTGTGTCTAGCCTGTGCCTTGCCTGTGACTGGCATGTGCATAGCCTGTGCCTAGCCAGTGTCTAGCCTGTGTCTAGCCTGTGCCTTGCCTGAGACTGGCATGTGCATAGCGTGTGCCTAGCCAGTGTCTAGCCAGTGCCTAGCCTGTGCCTAGCCTGTGCCTAGCCTGTGCCTAGCCTGTGCCTAGCCTGTGTCTAGCCTGTGCCTTGCCTGTGACTGGCATATGCATAGCCTGTGCCTAGCCAGTGTCTAGCCTGTTTCTAGCCTGTGCCTTGCGTGAGACTGGCATGTGCATAGCGTGTGCCTAGCCAGTGTCTAGCCAGTGCCTAGCCTGTGCCTAGCCTGTGCCTAGCCTGTGTCTAGCCTGTGCCTTGCCTGTTACTGGCATGTGCATAGCCTGTGCCTAGCCAGTGTCTAGCTTGTGTGTAGCCTGTGCCTTGCCTGAGACAGGCATGTGTCTAGCCAGTGCCTAGCCTGTGCCTAGCCAGTGTATAGCCTCTGTCTAGCCTGTGTCTAGTCTGTGTCTAGCCGGTGTCTAGCCGGTGTCTAGCCTGTGCCTAGCCTGTGCCTAGCCTGTGACTGGCCTGTGCCTAGCCTGTGCCTAGCCTGTGCCTAGCCTGTGCCTAGCCTGTGCCTAGCCTGTGGCTAGCCTGTGGCTAGCCTGTGGCTAGCCTGTGGCTAGCCTGTGCCTAGCCTATGCCTAGCCTGTGTCTAGCCTGTGTCTTGCCTCTGTCTAGCCTGTGTCTAGCCTGTGACTAGCCTGTGTCCAGCCTGTGTCTAGCCTGTGTCTAGCCTGTGTCTAGCCTTTGTCTAGCCTGTGTCTAGCCTGTGTCTAGCCTGTGTCCAGCCTGTGTCTAGCCTGTGTCTAGCCTGTGTCTAGCATGTGCCTAGCCTCTGCCTAGCCTGTACCTAGCTTGTGCCTAGCCTGTGCCTAGCCTGTGCCTAGCCTGTGTCTAGCCCGTGTCTAGCCTGTGCCTAGCCAGTGTCTAGCCTGTGTCTAGCCTGTGCCTTGCCTGTGACTGGCATGTGACTGGCATGTGAATAGCCTGTGCCTAGCCAGTGTCTAGCCTGTGTCTAGCCTGTGCCTTACCTGAGACTGGCATGTGCATAGCGTGTGCCTAGCCAGTGTCTAGCCTGTGTCTAGCCTGTGCCTTGCCAGAGACTGGCCAGTGTCTAGCTAGTGCCTAGCCTGTGGCTAGCCTGTGCCTAGCCTGTGTCTAGCCTTTGCCTTGCCTGTGACTGGCATGTGACTGGCATGTGCATAGCCTGTGCCTAGCCAGTGTCTAGCCTGTGTCTAGCCTGTGTCTAGCCTGTGTCTTGCCTGAGACTGGCATGTGCATAGCGTGTGCCTAGCCAGTGTCTAGCCTGTGTCTAGCCTGTGCCTTGCCAGGGACTGGCATGTGCATAGCGTGTGCCTAGCCAGTGTCTAGCCAGTGCCTAGCCTGTGCCTAGCCTGTGCCTAGCTTGTGTCTAGCCTGTGCCTTGCCTGTGACTGGCATGTGCATAGCCTGTGCCTAGCCAGTGTCTAGCCTGTTTCTAGCCTGTGCCTTGCGTGAGACTGGCATGTGCATAGCGTGTGCCTAGCCAGTGTCTAGCCAGTGCCTAGCCTGTGCCTAGCCTGTGCCTAGCCTGTGTCTAGCCTGTGTCTAGCCTGTGCCTTGCCTGTGACTGGCATGTGCATAGCCTGTGCCTAGCCAGTGTCTAGCTTGTGTGTAGCCTGTGCCTTGCCTGAGACAGGCATGTGTCTAGCCAGTGCCTAGCCTGTGCCTAGCCAGTGTATAGCCTCTGTCTAGCCTGTGTCTAGTCTGTGTCTAGCCGGTGTCTAGCCGGTGTCTAGCCTGTGCCTAGCCTGTGCCTAGCCTGTGGCTAGCCTGTGTCTAGCCTGTGTCTAGCCTGTGACTAGCCTGTGTCCAGCCTGTGACTAGCCTGTGTCCAGCCTGTGTCTAGCCTGTGTCTAGCCTGTGTCTAGCCTTTGTCTAGCCTGTGTCTAGCCTGTGTCTAGCCTGTGTCCAGCCTGTGTCTAGCCTGTGTCTAGCCTGTGTCTAGCATGTGCCTAGCCTCTGCCTAGCCTGTACCTAGCTTGTGCCTAGCCTGTGCCTAGCCTGTGCCTAGCCTGTGCCTAGCCTGTGCCTAGCCTGTGCCTAGCCTGTGCCTAGCCTGTGTCTAGCATGTGCATTGCCTGAGACAGGCATGTGCATAGCGTATGCCTAGCCAGTGTCTAGCCAGTGCCTAGCCTGTGCCTAGCCAGTGTCTAGCCTGTGTCTAGCCTGTGTCTAGCCTGTGTCTAGCCTGTGTCTAGCCTGTGTCTAGCCTGTGTCTAGCCTGTGTCTAGCCTGTGTCTAGCCTTTGTCTAGCCTGTGCCTAGCATGTGTCTAGCCTGTGTCAAGCCTGTGTCTAGCCTGTGTCTATACTGTGTCTAGCTTGTGTCTAGCCTGTGTCTAGCCTGTGTCTAGCCTGTGTCTATCCTGTGTCTAGCTTGTGTCTAGCCTGTGTCTAGCCTGTGTCTAGCCTGTGTCTAGCCTGTGTCTAGCCTGTGTCTAGCCTGTCTCTAGCCTGTGTCTAGCCTGTGTCTAGCCTGTGCCTAGCCAGTGTCTAGCCTGTGCCCAGCCAGTGTCTAGCCTGTGTCTAGCCTGTGTCTAGCCTGTGCCTAGCCAGTGTCTAGCCTGTGTCTAGCCTGTGCCTTGCCTGAGTCTGGCATGTGCATAGCGTGTGCCTAGCCAGTGTCTAGCCTGTGTCTAGCCTGTGCCTTGCCAGAGACTGGCATGTGCATAGCGTGTGCCTAGCCAGTGTCTAGCTAGTGCCTAGCCTGTGGCTAGCCTGTGCCTAGCCTGTGTCTAGCCTGTGCCTTGCCTGTGACTGGCATGTGACTGGCATGTGCATAGCCTGTGCCTAGCCAGTGTCTAGCCTGTGTCTAGCCTGTGCCTTGCCTGAGACTGGCATGTCCATAGCGTGTGGTTAGCCAGTGTCCAGCCTGTGTCTAGCCTGTGTCTAGCCTGTGCCTTGCCAGAGACTGGCATGTGCATAGCGTGTGCCTAGCCAGTGTCTAGCCAGTGCCTAGCCTGTGCCTAGCCTGTGCCTAGCCTGTGCCTAGCCTGTGTCTAGCCTGTGTCTAGCCTGTGCCTTGCCTGTGCCTTGCCTGTGACTGGCATGTGCATAGCCTGTGCATAGCCAGTGTCTAGCCTGTGCCTTGCCTGAGACTGGCATGTGCATAGCGTGTGCCTAGCCAGTGTCTAGCCAGTGCCTAGCCTGTGCCTAGCCTGTGCCTAGCCTGTGCCTAGCCTGTGCCTAGCCCTGCCTAGCCTGCCTAGCCTGTGCCTAGCCTGTGCCTAGCCTGTGCCTAGCCTGTGCCTAGCCTGTGCCTAGCCTGTGCCTAGCCTGTGCCTAGCCTGTGTCTAGCCTGTCCCTTGCCTGTGACTGGCATGTGCATAGCCTGTGCCTAGCCAGTGTCTAGCCTGTTTCTAGCCTGTGCCTTGCCTGAGACAGGCATGTGTCTAGCCAGTGCCTAGCCAGTGTATAGCCTCTGTCTAGCCTGTGTCTAGTCTGTGTCTAGCCGGTGTCTAGCCGGTGTCTAGCATGTGCCTAGCCTGTGCCTAGCCTGTGACTGGCCTGTGTCTAGCCTGTGTCCAGCCTGTGTCTAGCCTGTGTCTAGCCTGTGTCTAGCGTGTGCCTAGCCAGTGTCTAGCCAGTGCCTAGCCTGTGCCTAGCCTGTGCCTAGCCTGTGTCTAGCATGTGCATTCCCTGAGACAGGCATGTGCATAGCGTATGGCTAGCCAGTGTCTAGCCAGTGCCTAGCCTGTTCCTAGCCAGTGTCTAGCCTGTGTCTAGCCTGTGTCTAGCCTGTGTCTAGCCTGCGTCTAGCCTGTGTCTAGCCTGTGTCTAGCCTGTGTCTAGCCTGTGTCTAGCCTTTGTCTAGCCTGTGCCTAGCATGTGTCTAGCCTGTGTCAAGCCTGTGTCTAGCCTGTGTCTATCCTGTGTCTAGCCTGTGTCTAGCCTGTGTCTAGCCTGTGTCTAGCCTGTGTCTAGCCTGTGTCTAGCCTGTGTCTAGCCTGTGTCTAGCCTGTGTCTATCCTGTGTCTAGCTTGTGTCTAGCCTGTGTCTAGCCTGTGTCTAGCCTGTGCCCAGCCAGTGTCTAGCCTGTGTCTAGCCTGTGCCTAGCCAGTGTCTAGCCTGTGTCTAGCCTGTGCCTTGCCTGAGACTGGCATGTGCATAGCGTGTGCCTAGCCAGTGTCTAGCCTGTGTCTAGCCTGTGCCTTGCCAGAGACTGGCATGTGCATAGCGTGTGCCTAGCCAGTGCCTAGCCTGTGCCTAGCCTGTGCCTAGCCTGTGCCTAGCCTGTGTCTAGCCTGTGTCTAGCCTGTGCCTTGCCTGTGCCTTGCCTGTGACTGGCATGTGCATAGCCTGTGCATAGCCAGTGTCTAGCCTGTGTCTAGCCTGTGCCTTGCCTGAGACTGGCATGTGCATAGCGTGTGCATAGCGTGTGCCTAGCCAGTGTCTAGCCAGTGCCTAGCCAGTGCCTAGCCTGTGCCTAGCCTGTGCCTAGCAAGTTTCTAGCCTGTGTCTAGCCTGTGCCTTGCCTGTGACTAGCATGTGCATAGCCTGTGCCTAGCCAGTGTCTAGCCTGTTTCTAGCCTGTGCCTTGCGTGAGACTGGCATGTGCATAGCGTGTGCCTAGCCAGTGTCTAGCCAGTGCCTAGCCTGTGCCTAGCCTGTGCCTAGCCTGTGTCTAGCCTGTGTCTATCCTGTGCCTTGCCTGAGACAGGCATGTGTCTAGCCAGTGCCTAGCCTGTGCCTAGCCAGTGTATAGCCTCTGTCTAGCCTGTGTCTAGTCTGTGTCTAGCCGGTGTCTAGCCGGTGTCTAGCCTGTGCCTAGCCTGTGCCTAGCCTGTGACTGGCCTGTGCCTAGCCCCTGCCTAGCTCGTGCCTAGCCTGTGCCTAGCCTGTGCCTAGCCTGTGCCTAGCCTGTGCCTAGCCTGTGCCTAGCCTGTGGCTAGCCTGTGCCTAGCCTATGCCTAGCCTGTGTCTAGCCTGTGTCTTGCCTGTGTCCAGCCTGTGTCTAGCCTGTGACTAGCCTGTGTCCAGCCTGTGTCTAGCCTGTGTCTAGCCTGTGTCTAGCCTTTGTCTAGCCTGTGTCTAGCCTGTGTCTAGCCTGTGTCCAGCCTGTGTCTAGCATGTGTCTAGCCTGTGTCTAGCATGTGCCTAGCCTGTACCTAGCCTGTGCCTAGCCTGTGCCTAGCCTGTGTCTAGCATGTGCATTGCCTGAGACAGGCATGTGCATAGCGTATGCCTAGCCAGTGTCTAGCCAGTGTCTAGCCGGTGCCTAGCCTGTGCCTAGCCAGTGTCTAGCCTGTGTCTAGCCTGTGTCTAGCCTGCGTCTAGCCTGTGTCTAGCCTGTGTCTAGCCTGTGTCTAGCCTGTGTCTAGCCTTTGTCTAGCCTGTGCCTAGCATTTGTCTAGCCTGTGTCAAGCCTGTGTCTAGCCTGTGTCTATCCTGTGTCTAGCTTGTGTCTAGCCTGTGTCTAGCCTGTGTCTAGCCTGTGTCTAGCCTGTGTCTAGCCTGTGTCTAGCCTGTGCCTAGCCAGTGTCTAGCCTGTGCCCAGCCAGTGTCTAGCCTGTGTCTAGCCTGTGTCTAGCCTGTGTCTAGCCTGTGTCTAGCCTGTGTCTAGCCTGTGTCTAGCCTGTGTCTAGCCTGTGTCTAGCCTGTGCCTAGCCAGTGTCTAGCCAGTTTCTAGCCTGTGGCTAGCCTGTGCTTAGCCAGTGTCTAGTCTGTGCCAAGCCTGTGTCTAGCCTGTGCCTTGCCTGTGACTGGCATGTGCATAGCCTGTGCCTAGCCAGTGTCTAGCCTGTGTCTAGCCTGTGCCTTGCCTGAGACTGGCATGTGCACAGCGTATGCCTAGCCAGTGTCTAGCCAGTGCCTAGCCTGTGCCTAGCCAGTTTCTAGCCTTTGTCTAGCCTGTGCATAGCCAGAGTCTATCATGTGCCTAGCCAGTGTGTAGCCTCTGTCTAGCCTGTGTCTAGCCTGTGTCTAGCCTGTGTCTAGCCTGTGTCTAGCCTGTGTCTAGCCTGTGTCTAGCCTGTGTCTAGCCTTTGTCTAGCCTGTGTCAAGTATGTACCTACCCTCTGCCTAGCCTGTACATAGCCAGTGCCTAGCCTGTTCATAGCCATTGTCTAGCCTGTTCATAGCCATTGTCTAGCCTGTGCCTAGCCAGTGTCTAGCCTGTGCCTAGCCAGTGTCTAGCCTGTGCCCAGCCTGTGTCTAGCCTGTGTCTAGCCTGTGCCTGGCCAGTTTGTAGACTGTGCTTAGCCAGCGTCTAGTCTGTGCCAAGCCTGTGTCTAGCCTGTGTCTAGACTGTGTCTATCCTGTGTCTAGCCTGTGTCTAGCTTGTGTCTAGCCTGTGTCTAGCCTGTGTCTAGCCTGTGTCTAGCCTGTGTCTAGCCTGTGTCTAGCCTGTGTCTAGCCTGTGTCTAGCCTGTGTCTAGCCTGTGTCTAGCCTGTGTCTAGCCTGTGTCTAGCCTGTGTCTAGCCTGTGTCTAGCCTGTGTCTAGCCTGTGTCTAGCCTGTGTCTAGCCTGTGTCTAGCCTGTGCCTAGCCAGTGTCGAGCCTGTGCCCAGCCAGTGTCTAGCCTGTGTGTAGCCTGTGTCTAGCCTGTGTCTAGCCTGTGCCTAGCCAGTTTCTAGCCTGTGTCTAGCCTGTGCTTAGCCAGTGTCTAGTCTGTGCCAAGCCCGTGTCTAGCCTGTGTCTAGCCTGTGTCTACCCTGTATCTAGCCTGTTTCAAGCCCGTGTCTAGCCTGTGTCTAGCCTGTGTCTAGCCTGTTTCTAGCCTGTGTCTAGCCTGTGTCTAGCCTGTGTCTAGCCTGTGTCTAGCCTGTGTCTAGCCTGTGTCTAGCCTGTGCCTAGCCTGTGTCTAGCCTGTGCCTAGCCAGTGTCTAGCCTGTGCCCAGCCAGTGTCTAGCCTGTGTCTAGCCTGTGTCTAGCCTGTGTCTAGCCTGTGTCTTGCCTGTTTCAAGCCCGTGTCTAGCCTGTGTCTAGCCTGTGTCTAGCCTGTTTCTAGCCTGTGCCTAGCCTGTGTCTAGCCTGTGTCTAGCCTGTGTCTAGCCTGTGTCTAGCCTGTGTCTAGCCTGTGTCTAGCCTGTGTCTAGCCTGTGCCTAGCCTGTGCCTAGCCTGTGCCTAGAATTTGCCTAGCCTGTGCCTAGCCTGTGTCTAGCCTGTGTCTAGCCTGTGTCTAGCCTGTGCCTAGCCTGTGTCTAGCCTGTGCCTAGCCAGTGTCTAGCCTGTGCCCAGCCAGTGTCTAGCCTGTGTCTAGCCTGTGTCTAGCCTGTATCTAGCCTGTGTCTAGCCTGTGTCTAGCCTGTGTCTTGCCTGTTTCAAGCCCGTGTCTAGCCTGTGTCTAGCCTGTGTCTAGCCTTTGTCTAGCCTGTGTCTAGCCTGTGTCTAGCCTGTGTCTAGCCTGTGTCTAGCCTGTGTCTAGCCTGTGTCTAGCCTGTGTCTAGCCTGTGTCTAGCCCTTGTCTAGCCTGTGCCTAGCCAGTGTCTAGCCTGTGTCTAGCCTGTGCCTTGCCTGTGACTGGCATGTGACTGGCATGTGAATAGCCTGTGCCTAGCCAGTGTCTAGCCTGTGTCTAGCCTGTGCCTTGCCTGAGACTGGCATGTGCATAGCGTGTGCCTAGCCAGTGTCTAGCCTGTGTCTAGCCTGTGCCTTGCCAGAGACTGGCATGTGCATAGCGTGTGCCTAGCCAGTGTCTAGCTAGTGCCTAGCCTGTGGCTAGCCTGTGCCTAGCCTGTGTCTAGCCTGTGCCTTGCCTGTGACTGGCATGTGACTGGCATGTGCATAGCCTGTGCCTAGCCAGTGTCTAGCCTGTGTCTAGCCTGTGTCTTGCCTGAGACTGGCATGTGCATAGCGTGTGGTTAGCCAGTGTCTAGCCTGTGTCTAGCCTGTGCCTTGCCAGAGACTGGCATGTGCATAGCGTGTGCCTAGCCAGTGTCTAGCCAGTGCCTAGCCTATGCCTAGCCTGTGCCTAGCCTGTGTCTAGCCTGTGTCTAGCCTGTGCCTTGCCTGTGACTGGCATGTGCATAGCCTGTGCCTAGCCAGTGTCTAGCCTGTGTCTAGCCTGTGCCTTGCCTGAGACTGGCATGTGCATAGCGTGTGCCTAGCCAGTGTCTAGCCAGGGCCTAGCCTGTGCCTAGCCTGTGCCTAGCCTGTGCCTAGCCTGTGCCTAGCCTGTGCCTAGCCTGTGCCTAGCCTGTGTCTAGCCTGTGCCTTGCCTGTGACTGGCATGTGCATAGCCTGTGCCTAGCCAGTGTCTAGCCTGTTTCTAGCCTGTGCCTTGCGTGAGACTGGCATGTGCATAGCGTGTGCCTAGCCAGTGTCTAGCCAGTGCCTAGCCTGTGCCTAGCCTGTGCCTAGCCTGTGTCTAGCCTGTGTCTAGCCTGTGCCTTGCCTGTGACTGGCATGTGCATAGCCTGTGCCTAGCCAGTGTCTAGCCTGTGTGTAGCCTGTGCCTTGCCTGAGACAGGCATGTGTCTAGCCAGTGCCTAGCCTGTGCCTAGCCAGTGTATAGCCTCTGTCTAGCCTGTGTCTAGTCTGTGTCTAGCCGGTGTCTAGCCGGTGTCTAGCCTGTGCCTAGCCTGTGACTGGCCTGTGCCTAGCCTGTGCCTAGCTCGTGCCTAGCCTGTGCCAAGCCTGTGCCTAGCCTGTGGCTAGCCTGTGTCTAGCCTTTGTCTAGCCTGTGTCTAGCCTGTGTCTAGCCTGTGTCCAGCCTGTGTCTAGCCTGTGTCTAGCCTGTGTCTAGCATGTGCCTAGCCTCTGCCTAGCCTGTACCTAGCTTGTGCCTAGCCTGTGCCTAGCCTGTGCCTAGCCTGTGCCTAGCCTGTGCCTAGCCTGTGCCTAGCCTGTGCCTAGCCTGTGTCTAGCATGTGCATTGCCTGAGACAGGCATGTGCATAGCGTATGCCTAGCCAGTGTCTAGCCAGTGCCTAGCCTGTGCCTAGCCAGTGTCTAGCCTGTGTCTAGCCTGTGTCTAGCCTGTGTCTAGCCTGCGTCTAGCCTGTGTCTAGCCTGTGTCTAGCCTGTGTCTAGCCTGTGTCTAGCCTTTGTCTAGCCTGTGCCTAGCATGTGTCTAGCCTGTGTCAAGCCTGTGTCTAGCCTGTGTCTATCCTGTGTCTAGCTTGTGTCTAGCCTGTGTCTAGCCTGTGTCTAGCCTGTGTCTAGCCTGTGTCTAGCCTGTGTCTAGCCTGTGTCTAGCCTGAGACTGGCATGTGCATAGCGTGTGCCTAGCCAGTGTCTAGCCTGTGTCTAGCCTGTGCCTTGCCAGAGACTGGCATGTGCATAGCGTGTGCCAAGCCAGTGTCTAGCTAGTGCCTAGCCAGTGCCTAGCCTGTGGCTAGCCTGTGCCTAGCCTGTGTCTAGCCTGTGCCTTGCCTGTGACTGGCATGTGACTGGCATGTGCATAGCCTGTGCCTAGCCAGTGTCTAGCCTGTGTCTAGCCTGTGCCTTGCCTGAGACTGGCATGTGCATAGCGTGTGGTTAGCCAGTGTCTAGCCTGTGTCTAGCCTGTGCCTTGCCAGAGACTGGCATGTGCATAGCGTGTGCCTAGCCAGTATCTAGCCAGTGCCTAGCCTGTGCCTAGCCTGTGTCTAGCCTGTGTCTAGCCTGTGCCTTGCCTGTGCCTTGCCTGTGACTGGCATGTGCATAGCCTGTGCATAGCCAGTGTCTAGCCTGTGTCTAGCCTGTGCCTTGCCTGAGACTGGCATGTGCATAGCGTGTGCCTAGCCAGTGTCTAGCCAGTGCCTAGCCTGTGCCTAGCCTGTGCCTAGCCTGTGCCTAGCCTGTGCCTAGCCTAGCCTGTGCCTAGCTGTGTGCCTAGCCAGTGTCTAGCCAGTGCCTAGCCTGTGCCTAGCCTGTGCCTAGCCTGTGCCTAGCCTGTGCCTTGCCTGTGACTGGCATGTGACTGGCATGTGCATAGCCTGTGCCTAGCCAGTGTCTAGCCTGTGTCTAGCCTGTGCCTTGCCTGAGACTGGCATGTGCATAGCGTGTGGTTAGCCAGTGGTTAGCCTGTGTCTAGCCTGTGCCTTGCCAGAGACTGGCATGTGCATAGCGTGTGCCTAGCCAGTGTCTAGCCAGTGCCTAGCCTGTGCCTAGCCTGTGCCTAGCCTGTGTCTAGCCTGTGTCTAGCCTGTGTCTAGCCTGTGCCTTGCCTGTGCCTTGCCTGTGACTGGCATGTGCATAGCCTGTGCATAGCCAGTGTCTAGCCTGTGTCTAGCCTGTGCCTTGCCTGAGACTGGCATGTGCATGGCTGTGTGCCTAGCCAGTGTCTGCCAGCCAGTGCCTAGCCTGTGCCTAGCCTGTGCCTAGCCTGTGCCTAGCCTGTGCCTAGCCTGTGCCTAGCCTGTGCCTAGCCTGTGCCTAGCCTGTGCCTAGCCTGTGCCTAGCCTGTGCCTAGCCTGTGCCTAGCCTGTGCCTAGCCTGTGCCTAGCCTGTGCCTAGCCTGTGCCTAGCCTGTGCCTAGCCTGTGTCTAGCCTGTGCCTTGCCTGTGACTGGCATGTGCATAGCCTGTGCCTAGCCAGTGTCTAGCCTGTTTCTAGCCTGTGCCTTGCGTGAGACTGGCATGTGCATAGCGTGTGCCTAGCCAGTGTCTAGCCAGTGCCTAGCCAGTGTCTAGCCAGTGCCTAGCCTGTGCCTAGCCTGTGCCTAGCCTGTGTCTAGCCTGTGTCTAGCCTGTGCCTTGCCTGTGACTGGCATGTGCATATTGCCTAGCCAGTGTCTAGCTTGTGTCTAGCCTGTGCCTTGCCTGAGACAGGCATGTGTCTAGCCAGTGCCTAGCCTGTGCCTAGCCAGTGTATAGCCTCTGTCTAGCCTGTGTCTAGTCTGTGTCTAGCCGGTGTCTAGCCGGTGTCTAGCCTGTGCCTAGCCTGTGCCTAGCCTGTGACTGGCCTGTGCCTAGCCTGTGCCTAGCTCGTGCCTAGCCTGTGCCTAGCCTGTGCCTTGCCTGAGACTGGTATGTGCATAGCGTGTGGTTAGCCAGTGGTTAGCCTGTGTCTAGCCTGTGCCTTGCCAGAGACTGGCATGTGCATAGCGTGTGCCTAGCCAGTGTCTAGCCAGTGCCTAGCCTGTGCCTAGCCTGTGCCTAGCCTGTGTCTAGCCTGTGTCTAGCCTGTGTCTAGCCTGTGCCTTGCCTGTGCCTTGCCTGTGACTGGCATGTGCATAGCCTGTGCATAGCCAGTGTCTAGCCTGTGTCTAGCCTGTGCCTTGCCTGAGACTGGCATGTGCATGGCGTGTGCCTAGCCAGTGTCTAGCCAGTGCCTAGCCTGTGCCTAGCCTGTGCCTAGCCTGTGCCTAGCCTGTGCCTAGCCTGTGCCTAGCCTGTGCCTAGCCTGTGCCTAGCCTGTGCCTAGCCTGTGCCTAGCCTGTGCCTAGCCTGTGCCTAGCCTGTGCCTAGCCTGTGCCTAGCCTGTGCCTAGCCTGTGCCTAGCCTGTGCCTAGCCTGTGCCTAGCCTGTGCCTAGCCTGTGCCTAGCCTGTGCCTAGCCTGTGCCTAGCCTGTGCCTAGCCTGTGCCTAGCCTGTGCCTAGCCTGTGCCTAGCCTGTGTCTAGCCTGTGCCTTGCCAGAGACTGGCATGTGCATAGCGTGTGCCTAGCCAGTGTCTAGCCAGTGCCTAGCCTGTGCCTAGCCTGTGTCTAGCCTGTGTCTAGCCTGTGCCTTGCCTGTGCCTTGCCTGTGACTGGCATGTGCATAGCCTGTGCATAGCCAGTGTCTAGCCTGTGTCTAGCCTGTGCCTTGCCTGAGACTGGCATGTGCATAGCGTGTGCCTAGCCAGTGTCTAGCCAGTGCCTAGCCTGTGCCTAGCCTGTGCCTAGCCTGTGCCTAGCCTGTGCCTAGCCTGTGCCTAGCGTGTGCCTAGCCAGTGTCTAGCCAGTGCCTAGCCTGTGCCTAGCCTGTGCCTAGCCTGTGCCTAGCCTGTGCCTAGCCTGTGCCTTGCCTGTGACTGGCATGTGACTGGCATGTGCATAGCCTGTGCCTAGCCAGTGTCTAGCCTGTGTCTAGCCTGTGCCTTGCCTGAGACTGGCATGTGCATAGCGTGTGGTTAGCCAGTGGTTAGCCTGTGTCTAGCCTGTGCCTTGCCAGAGACTGGCATGTGCATAGCGTGTGCCTAGCCAGTGTCTAGCCAGTGCCTAGCCTGTGCCTAGCCTGTGCCTAGCCTGTGCCTAGCCTGTGTCTAGCCTGTGTCTAGCCTGTGTCTAGCCTGTGCCTTGCCTGTGCCTTGCCTGTGACTGGCATGTGCATAGCCTGTGCATAGCCAGTGTCTAGCCTGTGTCTAGCCTGTGCCTTGCCTGAGACTGGCATGTGCATGGCGTGTGCCTAGCCAGTGTCTAGCCAGTGCCTAGCCTGTGCCTAGCCTGTGCCTAGCCTGTGCCTAGCCTGTGCCTAGCCTGTGCCTAGCCTGCCTGTGCCCCAGCCTGTGCCTAGCCTGTGCCTAGCCTGTGCCTAGCCTGTGCCTAGCCTGTGCCTAGCCTGTGCCTAGCCTGTGCCTAGCCTGTGTCTAGCCTGTGCCTTGCCTGTGACTGGCATGTGCATAGCCTGTGCCTAGCCAGTGTCTAGCCTGTTTCTAGCCTGTGCCTTGCGTGAGACTGGCATGTGCATAGCGTGTGTGCCTAGCCAGTGTCTAGCCAGTGCCTAGCCTGTGCCTAGCCTGTGTCTAGCCTGTCCTGTGTCTAGCCTGTGTCTAGCCTGTGCCTTGCCTGTGACTGGCATGTGCATAGCCTAGCCAGTGTCTAGCTTGTGTCTAGCCTGTGCCTTGCCTGAGACAGGCATGTGTCTAGCCAGTGCCTAGCCTGTGCCTAGCCAGTGTATAGCCTCTGTCTAGCCTGTGTCTAGTCTGTGTCTAGCCGGTGTCTAGCCGGTGTCTAGCCTGTGCCTAGCCTGTGCCTAGCCTGTGACTGGCCTGTGCCTAGCCTGTGCCTAGCTCGTGCCTAGCCTGTGCCTAGCCTGTGCCTTGCCTGAGACTGGCATGTGCATAGCGTGTGGTTAGCCAGTGGTTAGCCTGTGTCTAGCCTGTGCCTTGCCAGAGACTGGCATGTGCATAGCGTGTGCCTAGCCAGTGTCTAGCCAGTGCCTGTGCCCAGCCTGTGCCTAGCCTGTGCCTAGCCTGTGTCTAGCCTGTGTCTAGCCTGTGTCTAGCCTGTGCCTTGCCTGTGCCTTGCCTGTGACTGGCATGTGCATAGCCTGTGCATAGCCAGTGTCTAGCCTGTGTCTAGCCTGTGCCTTGCCTGAGACTGGCATGTGCATGGCGTGTGCCTAGCCAGTGTCTAGCCAGTGCCTAGCCTGTGCCTAGCCTGTGCCTAGCCTGTGCCTAGCCTGTGCCTAGCCTGTGCCTAGCCTGTGCCTAGCCTGTGCCTAGCCTGTGCCTAGCCTGTGCCTAGCCTGTGCCTAGCCTGTGCCTAGCCTGTGCCTAGCCTGTGCCTAGCCTGTGCCTAGCCTGTGCCTAGCCTGTGCCTAGCCTGTGCCTAGCCTGTGCCTAGCCTGTGCCTAGCCTGTGCCTAGCCTGTGCCTAGCCTGTGCCTAGCCTGTGCCTAGCCTGTGCCTAGCCTGTGCCTAGCCTGTGCCTAGCCTGTGCCTAGCCTGTGCCTAGCCTGTGCCTAGCCTGTGCCTAGCCTGTGTCTAGCCTGTGCCTTGCCTGTGACTGGCATGTGCATAGCCTGTGCCTAGCCAGTGTCTAGCCTGTTTCTAGCCTGTGCCTTGCGTGAGACTGGCATGTGCATAGCGTGTGCCTAGCCAGTGTCTAGCCATTGCCTAGCCTGTGCCTTGCCTGTGACTGGCATGTGCATAGCCTAGCCAGTGTCTAGCTTGTGTCTAGCCTGTGCCTTGCCTGAGACAGGCATGTGTCTAGCCAGTGCCTAGCCTGTGCCTAGCCAGTGTATAGCCTCTGTCTAGCCTGTGTCTAGTCTGTGTCTAGCCGGTGTCTAGCCGGTGTCTAGCCTGTGCCTAGCCTGTGCCTAGCCTGTGACTGGCCTGTGCCTAGCCTGTGCCTAGCTCGTGCCTAGCCTGTGCCTAGCCTGTGCCTAGCCTGTGCCTAGCCTGTTGCTAGCCTGTGCCTAGCCTATGCCTAGCCTGTGTCTAGCCTGTGTCTTGCCTGTGTCTAGCCTGTGTCTAGCCTGTGACTAGCCTGTGTCCAGCCTGTGTCTAGCCTGTGTCTAGCCTGTGTCTAGCCTTTGTCTAGCCTGTGTCTAGCCTTTGTCTAGCCTGTGTCTAGCCTGTGTCTAGCCTGTGTCCAGCCTGTGTCTAGCATGTGTCAAGCCTGTGTCTAGCATGTGCCTAGCCTGTACCTTGCCTGTGCCTAGCCTGTGCCTAGCCTGTGCCTAGCATGTGCATTGCCTGAGACAGGCATGTGCATAGCGTATGCCTAGCCAGTGTCTAGCCGGTGCCTAGCCTGTGCCTAGCCAGTGTCTAGCCTGTGTCTAGCCTGTGTCTAGCCTGTATCTAGCCTGCGTCTAGCCTGTGTCTAGCCTGTGTCTAGCCTGTGTCTAGCCTGTGTCTAGCCTGTGTCTAGCCTTTGTCTAGCCTGTGCCTAGCATGTGTCTAGCCTGTGTCAAGCCTGTGTCTAGCCTGTGTCTATCCTGTGTCTAGCTTGTGTCTAGCCTGTGTCTAGCCTGTGTCTAGCCTGTGTCTAGCCTGTGTCTAGCCAGTGCCTAGCCAGTGTCTAGCCTGTGCCCAGCCAGTGTCTAGCCTGTGTCTAGCTAGCCTGTGTCTAGCCTGTGTCTAGCCTGTGTCTAGCCTGTGTCTAGCCAGTGTCTAGTCAGTTTCTAGCCTGTGGCTAGCCTGTGCTTAGCCAGTGTCTAGTCTGTGCCAAGCCAGTGTCTAGCCTGTGCCTAGCCAGTGTCTAGCCTGTGTCTAGCCTGTGCCTTGCCTGTGACTGGCATGTGCATAGCCTGTGCCTAGCCAGTGTCTAGCCTGTGTCTAGCCTGTGCCTTGCCTGAGACTGGCATGTGCACAGCGTATGCCTAGCCAGTGTTTAGCCAGTGCCTAGCCTGTGCCTAGCCAGTTTCTAGCCTTTGTCTAGCCTGTGCATAGCCAGAGTCTATCATGTGCCTAGCCAGTGTGTAGCCTCTGTCTAGCCTGTGTCTAGCCTGTGTCTAGCCTGTGTCTAGCCTTTGTCTAGCCTGTGTCAAGTATGTACCTAGCCTCTGCCTAGCCTGTACATAGCCAGTGCCTAGCCTGTTCATAGCCATTGTCTAGCCTGTTCATAGCCATTGTCTAGCCTGTGCCTAGCCAGTGTCTAGCCTGTGCCTAGCCAGTGTCTAGCCTGTGCCCAGCCTGTGTCTAGCCTGTGCCTGGCCAGTTTGTAGACTGTGCTTAGCCAGTGTCTAGTCTGTGCCAAGCCAGTGTCTAGCCTGTGTCTAGCCTGTTTATAGCCTGTGTCTAGCCTGTGTCTAGCCTGTGTCTAGCCTGTGTCTAGCCTGTGTCTAGCCTGTGTCTAGCCTGTGTCTAGCTTGTGTCTAGCCTGTGTCTAGCCTGTGACTAGCCTGTGTCTAGCCTGTGTCTAGCCTGTGTCTAGCCTGTGTCTAGCCTGTGTCTAGCCTGTGTGTCTAGCCTGTGCCTAGCCAGTGTCGAGCCTGTGCCCAGCCAGTGTCTAGCCTGTGTCTAGCCTGTGTCTAGCCTGTGCCTAGCCAGTTTCTAGCCTGTGTCTAGCCTGTGCTTAGCCAGTGTCTAGTCTGTGCCAAGCCCGTGTCTAGCCTGTGTCTAGCCTGTGTCTAGCCTGTATCTAGCCTGTTTCAAGCCCGTGTCTAGCCTGTGTCTAGCCTGTGTCTAGCCTGTTTCTAGCCTGTGTCTAGCCTGTGTCTAGCCTGTGTCCAGCCTGTGTCTAGCCTGTGTCTAGCCTGTGCCTAGCCTGTGTCTAGCCTGTGCCTAGCCAGTGTCTAGCCTGTGCCCAGCCAGTGTCTAGCCTGTGTCTAGCCTGTGTCTAGCCTGTGTCTAGCCTGTGTCAAGCCTGTGTCTAGCCTGTGTCTTGCCTGTTTCAAGCCCGTGTCTAGCCTGTGTCTAGCCTGTGTCTAGCCTGTGTCTAGCCTGTGTCTAGCCTGTGTCTAGCCTGTGTCTAGCCTGTGTCTAGCCTGTGTCTAGCCTGTGTCTAGCCTGTGTCTAGCCTGTGCCTAGCCTTTGCCTAGCCTGTGCCTAGCCTGTGCCTAGCCTGTGGCTAACCTGTGCCTAGCCTATGCCTAGCCTATGTCTAGCCTGTGTCTAGCCTGTGTCTAGCCTGTGTCTAGCCTGTGTCTAGCCTGTGTCTAGCCTGTGTCTAGCCTGTGTCTAGCCTGTGTCTAGCCTGTGCCAAGCCAGTGTCTAGCCTGTGTCTAGCCTGTATCTAGCCTGTTTCTAGCCTGTGTCTAGCCTGTGTCTAGCCTGTGTCTAGCCTGAGTCTAGCTTGTATCTAGCCTGTGTCTAGCCTGTGTCTAGCCTGTGTCTAGCCTGTGTCTAGCCTGTGCCTAGCCAGTGTCTATCCTGTGTATAGCCTGTGTCTATCCTGTGTCTAGCCTGTGTCTAGCCTGTGTCTAGCCTGTGTCTAGCCTGTGTCTAGCCTTTGTCTAGCCTGTGTCTAGCCTGTGTCTAGCCTGTGTCTAGCCTGTGTCTAGCCTGTATCTAGCCTGTTTCTAGCCTGTGTCTAGCCTGTGTCTAGCCTGTGTCTAGCCTGAGTCTAGCTTGTATCTAGCCTGTGTCTAGCCTGTGTCTAGCCTGTGTCTAGCCTGTGCCTAGCCAGTGTCTATCCTGTGTATAGCCTGTGTCTATCCTGTGTCTAGCCTGTGTCTAGCCTGTGTCTAGCCTGTGTCTAGCCTGTGTCTAGCCTGTGTCTAGCCTTTGTCTAGCCTGTGTCTAGCCTGTGTCTAGCCTGTGTCTAGCCTGTGTCTAGCCTGTGTCTAGCCTGTGTCTAGCCTGTGTCTAGCCTGTGTCTAGCATGTGTCTAGCCTGTGTGTAGCCTGTGTCTAGCCTGTGTGTAGCCTGTGTCTAGCCTGTGTCTAGCCTGTGCCTAGCCAGTGTCTAGCCTGTGCCTAGCCAGTGTCTAGCCTGTGCCCAGCCAGTGTCTAGCCTGTGTCTAGCCTGTGCCTAGCCAGTTTCTAGCCTGTGTCTAGCCTGTGCTTAGCCAGTGTCAAGTCTGTGCCAAGCCAGTGTCTAGCCTGTGCCTTGCCTGTGACTGGCATGTCCATAGCCTTTGCCTAGCCAGTGTCTAGCCTGTGTCTAGCCTGTGCCTTGCCTGAGACAGGCATGTGCATAGCGTGTGCCTAGCCAGTGTCTAGCCAGTGCCTAGCCTGTTTCTAGCCAGTGCATAGCCTGTGTCTAGCCTGTGCTTAGCCAGTGTATAGCCTCTGTCTAGCCTGTGTCTAGTCTGTGTCTAGCCGGTGTCTAGCCGGTGTCTAGCCTGTGTCTAGCCTGTGCCTAGCCAGTTTCTAACCTGTGTCTAGCCTGTGCCTTGCCAGTTTCTAGCCTGTGCCTAGCCAGTGTCTAGCCTGTGCCTAGCCAGTGTCTAGCCTGTGCCTAGCCAGTGTCTAGCCTGTGCCTAGCCAGTGTCTAGCCTGTGCCTAGCCAGTGTCTAGCCTGTGTCTAGCCTGTGTCTAGCCTGTGTCTAGCCAGTGCCTAGCCAGTGTCTAGCCTGTGCCCAGCCAGTGTCTAGCCTGTGTCTAGCCTGTGTCTAGCCTGTGTCTAGCCTGTGTCTAGCCTGTGTCTAGCCAGTGTCTAGTCAGTTTCTAGCCTGTGGCTAGCCTGTGCTTAGCCAGTGTCTAGTCTGTGCCAAGCCAGTGTCTAGCCTGTGCCTAGCCAGTGCCTAGCCAGTGTCTAGCCTGTGCCCAGCCAGTGTCTAGCCTGTGTCTAGCCTGTGTCTAGCCTGTGTCTAGCCTGTGTCTAGCCTGTGTCTAGCCTGTGTCTAGCCAGTGTCTAGTCAGTTTCTAGCCTGTGGCTAGCCTGTGCTTAGCCAGTGTCTAGTCTGTGCCAAGCCAGTGTCTAGCCTGTGCCTAGCCAGTGTCTAGCCTGTGTCTAGCCTGTGCCTTGCCTGTGACTGGCATGTGCATAGCCTGTGCCTAGCCAGTGTCTAGCCTGTGTCTAGCCTGTGCCTTGCCTGAGACTGGCATGTGCACAGCGTATGCCTAGCCAGTGTCTAGCCAGTGCCTAGCCTGTGCCTAGCCAGTTTCTAGCCTGTGTCTAGCCTGTGTCTAGCCTTTGTCTAGCCTGTGTCTAGCCTGTGTCTAGCCTGTGTCTAGCCTGTGTCTAGCCTGTGTCTAGCCTG
Organism: Zaprionus indianus; assembly: GCA_018904595.1. Classification (NCBI taxonomy): domain Eukaryota; kingdom Metazoa; phylum Arthropoda; class Insecta; order Diptera; family Drosophilidae; genus Zaprionus; species Zaprionus indianus. Next base: position 84,398 of record JAEIHA010000589.1, read on the forward strand.
TGTCTAGCCTGTGTCTAGCCTGTGTCTAGCCTGTGTCTAGCATGTGTCTAGCCTGTGTGTAGCCTGTGTCTAGCCTGTGTGTAGCCTGTGTCTAGCCTGTGTCTAGCCTGTGCCTAGCCAGTTTCTAACCTGTGTCTAGCCTGTGCCTTGCCAGTTTCTAGCCTGTGCCTAGCCAGTGTCTAGCCTGTGCCTAGCCAGTGTCTAGCCTGTGCCTAGCCAGTGTCTAGCCTGTGTCTAGCCAGTGTCTAGCCTGTGCCTAGCCAGTGTCTAGCCTGTGCCCAGCCAGTGTCTAGCCTGTGTCTAGCCTGTGCCTAGCCAGTTTCTAGCCTGTGTCTAGCCTGTGCCTAGCCAGTGTCTAGCCTGTGCCTAGCCAGTGTCTAGCCTGTGCCCAGCCTGTGTCTAGCCTGTGCCTGGCCAGTTTGTAGACTGTGCTTAGCCAGTGTCTAGTCTGTGCCAAGACAGTGTCTAGCCTGTGTCTAGCCTGTTTATAGCCTGTGTCTAGCCTGTGTCTAGCCTGTGTCTAGCCTGTGTCTAGCCTGTGTCTAGCCTGTGTCTAGCATGTGTCTAGCCTGTGTGTAGCCTGTGTCTAGCCTGTGTGTAGCCTGTGTCTAGCCTGTGTCTAGCCTGTGCCTAGCCAGTTTCTAACCTGTGTCTAGCCTGTGCCTTGCCAGTTTCTAGCCTGTGCCTAGCCAGTGTCTAGCCTGTGCCTAGCCAGTGTCTAGCCTGTGCCTAGCCAGTGTCTAGCCTGTGCCTAGCCAGTGTCTAGCCTGTGCCTAGCCAGTGTCTAGCCTGTGCCTAGCCAGTGTCTAGCCTGTGCCCAGCCAGTGTCTAGCCTGTGTCTAGCCTGTGTCTAGCCTGTGTCTAGCCTGTGTCTTGCCTGTTTCAAGCCCGTGTCTAGCCTGTGTCTAGCCTGTGTCTAGCCTGTTTCTAGCCTGTGCCTAGCCTGTGTCTAGCCTGTGTCTAGCCTGTGTCTAGCCTGTGTCTAGCCTGTGTCTAGCCTGTGTCTAGCCTGTGTCTAGCCTGTGCCTAGCCTGTGCCTAGCCTGTGCCTAGAATTTGCCTAGCCTGTGCCTAGCCTGTGTCTAGCCTGTGTCTAGCCTGTGTCTAGCCTGTGCCTAGCCTGTGTCTAGCCTGTGCCTAGCCAGTGTCTAGCCTGTGCCCAGCCAGTGTCTAGCCTGTGTCTAGCCTGTGTCTAGCCTGTGTCTAGCCTGTGTCTAGCCTGTGTCTTGCCTGTTTCAAGCCCGTGTCTAGCCTGTGTCTAGCCTGTGTCTAGCCTTTGTCTAGCCTGTGTCTAGCCTGTGTCTAGCCTGTGTCTAGCCTGTGTCTAGCCTGTGTCTAGCCTATGTCTAGCCTGTGTCTAGCCTGTGTCTAGCCCTTGTCTAGCCTGTGCCTTGCCAGTGTCTAGCCTGTGTCTAGCCTGTGCCTTGCCTGTGACTGGCATGTGACTGGCATGTGAATAGCCTGTGCCTAGCCAGTGTCTAGCCTGTGTCTAGCCTGTGCCTTGCCTGAGACTGGCATGTGCATAGCGTGTGCCTAGCCAGTGTCTAGCCTGTGTCTAGCCTGTGCCTTTCCAGAGACTGGCATGTGCATAGCGTGTGCCTAGCCAGTGTCTAGCTAGTGCCTAGCCTGTGGCTAGCCTGTGCCTAGCCTGTGTCTAGCCTGTGCCTTGCCTGTGACTGGCATGTGACTGGCATGTGCATAGCCTGTGCCTAGCCAGTGTCTAGCCTGTGTCTAGCCTGTGTCTTGCCTGAGACTGGCATGTGCATAGCGTGTGGTTAGCCAGTGTCTAGCCTGTGTCTAGCCTGTGCCTTGCCAGAGACTGGCATGTGCATAGCGTGTGCCTAGCCAGTGTCTAGCCAGTGCCTAGCCTATGCCTAGCCTGTGCCTAGCCTGTGTCTAGCCTGTGTCTAGCCTGTGCCTTGCCTGTGACTGGCACGTGCATAACCTGTGCCTAGCCAGTGTCTAGCCTGTGTCTAGCCTGTGCCTTGCCTGAGACTGGCATGTGCATAGCGTGTGCCTAGCCAGTGTCTAGCCAGGGCCTAGCCTGTGCCTAGCCTGTGCCTAGCCTGTGCCTAGCCTGTGCCTAGCCTGTGCCTAGCCTGTGCCTAGCCTGTGCCTAGCCTGTGTCTAGCCTGTGCCTTGCCTGTGACTGGCATGTGCATAGCCTGTGCCTAGCCAGTGTCAAGCCTGTTTCTAGCCTGTGCCTTGCGTGAGACTGGCATGTGCATAGCGTGTGCCTAGCCAGTGTCTAGCCAGTGTCTAGCCAGTGCCTAGCCTGTGCCTAGCCTGTGCCTAGCCTGTGCCTAGCCTGTGCCTAGCCTGTGCCTAGCCTGTGCCTAGCGTGTGCCTAGCCAGTGTCTAGCCAGTGCCTAGCCTGTGCCTAGCCTGTGCCTAGCCTGTGCCTTGCCTGTGACTGGCATGTGACTGGCATGTGCATAGCCTGTGCCTAGCCAGTGTCTAGCCTGTGTCTAGCCTGTGCCTTGCCTGAGACTGGCATGTGCATAGCGTGTGGTTAGCCAGTGGTTAGCCTGTGTCTAGCCTGTGCCTTGCCAGAGACTGGCATGTGCATAGCGTGTGCCTAGCCAGTGTCTAGCCAGTGCCTAGCCTGTGCCTAGCCTGTGCCTAGCCTGTGTCTAGCCTGTGTCTAGCCTGTGTCTAGCCTGTGCCTTGCCTGTGCCTTGCCTGTGACTGGCATGTGCATAGCCTGTGCATAGCCAGTGTCTAGCCTGTGTCTAGCCTGTGCCTTGCCTGAGACTGGCATGTGCATGGCGTGTGCCTAGCCAGTGTCTAGCCAGTGCCTAGCCTGTGCCTAGCCTGTGCCTAGCCTGTGCCTAGCCTGTGCCTAGCCTGTGCCTAGCCTGTGCCTAGCCTGTGCCTAGCCTGTGCCTAGCCTGTGCCTAGCCTGTGCCTAGCCTGTGCCTAGCCTGTGCCTAGCCTGTGTCTAGCCTGTGCCTTGCCTGTGACTGGCATGTGCATAGCCTGTGCCTAGCCAGTGTCTAGCCTGTTTCTAGCCTGTGCCTTGCGTGAGACTGGCATGTGCATAGCGTGTGCCTAGCCAGTGTCTAGCCAGTGCCTAGCCAGTGTCTAGCCAGTGCCTAGCCTGTGCCTAGCCTGTGCCTAGCCTGTGTCTAGCCTGTGTCTAGCCTGTGCCTTGCCTGTGACTGGCATGTGCATAGCCTAGCCAGTGTCTAGCTTGTGTCTAGCCTGTGCCTTGCCTGAGACAGGCATGTGTCTAGCCAGTGCCTAGCCTGTGCCTAGCCAGTGTATAGCCTCTGTCTAGCCTGTGTCTAGTCTGTGTCTAGCCGGTGTCTAGCCGGTGTCTAGCCTGTGCCTAGCCTGTGCCTAGCCTGTGACTGGCCTGTGCCTAGCCTGTGCCTAGCTCGTGCCTAGCCTGTGCCTAGCCTGTGCCTTGCCTGAGACTGGCATGTGCATAGCGTGTGGTTAGCCAGTGGTTAGCCTGTGTCTAGCCTGTGCCTTGCCAGAGACTGGCATGTGCATAGCGTGTGCCTAGCCAGTGTCTAGCCAGTGCCTAGCCTGTGCCTAGCCTGTGCCTAGCCTGTGTCTAGCCTGTGTCTAGCCTGTGTCTAGCCTGTGCCTTGCCTGTGCCTTGCCTCAGACTGGCATGTGCATAGCCTGTGCATAGCCAGTGTCTAGCCTGTGTCTAGCCTGTGCCTTGCCTGAGACTGGCATGTGCATGGCGTGTGCCTAGCCAGTGTCTAGCCAGTGCCTAGCCTGTGCCTAGCCTGTGCCTAGCCTGTGCCTAGCCTGTGCCTAGCCTGTGCCTAGCCTGTGCCTAGCCTGTGCCTAGCCTGTGCCTAGCCTGTGCCTAGCCTGTGCCTAGCCCAGCCTAGCCTGTGCCTAGCCTGTGCCTAGCCTGTGCCTAGCCTGTGCCTAGCCTGTGCCTAGCCTGTGCCTAGCCTGTGCCTAGCCTGTGCCTAGCCTGTGCCTAGCCTGTGCCTAGCCTGTGCCTAGCCTGTGACTAGCCTGTGCCTAGCCTGTGCCTAGCCTGTGTCTAGCCTGTGCCTTGCCAGAGACTGGCATGTGCATAGCGTGTGCCTAGCCAGTGTCTAGCCAGTGCCTAGCCTGTGCCTAGCCTGTGTCTAGCCTGTGTCTAGCCTGTGCCTTGCCTGTGCCTTGCCTGTGACTGGCATGTGCATAGCCTGTGCATAGCCAGTGTCTAGCCTGTGTCTAGCCTGTGCCTTGCCTGAGACTGGCATGTGCATAGCGTGTGCCTAGCCAGTGTCTAGCCAGTGCCTAGCCTGTGCCTAGCCTGTGCCTAGCCTGTGCCTAGCCTGTGCCTAGCCTGTGCCTAGCGTGTGCCTAGCCAGTGTCTAGCCAGTGCCTAGCCTGTGCCTAGCCTGTGCCTAGCCTGTGCCTAGCCTGTGCCTAGCCTGTGCCTAGCCTGTGCCTTGCCTGTGACTGGCCTGTGCCTTGCCTGTGACTGGCATGTGACTGGCATGTGCATAGCCTGTGCCTAGCCAGTGTCTAGCCTGTGTCTAGCCTGTGCCTTGCCTGAGACTGGCATGTGCATAGCGTGTGGTTAGCCAGTGGTTAGCCTGTGTCTAGCCTGTGCCTTGCCAGAGACTGGCATGTGCATAGCGTGTGCCTAGCCAGTGTCTAGCCAGTGCCTAGCCTGTGCCTAGCCTGTGCCTAGCCTGTGCCTAGCCTGTGTCTAGCCTGTGTCTAGCCTGTGTCTAGCCTGTGCCTTGCCTGTGCCTTGCCTGTGACTGGCATGTGCATAGCCTGTGCATAGCCAGTGTCTAGCCTGTGTCTAGCCTGTGCCTTGCCTGAGACTGGCATGTGCATGGCGTGTGCCTAGCCAGTGTCTAGCCAGTGCCTGTGCCTAGCCTGTGCCTAGCCTGTGCCTAGCCTGTGCCTAGCCTGTGCCTAGCCTGTGCCTAGCCTGTGCCTAGCCTGTGCCTAGCCTGTGCCTAGCCTGTGCCTAGCCTGTGCCTAGCCTGTGCCTAGCCTGTGCCTAGCCTGTGCCTAGCCTGTGCCTAGCCTGTGCCTAGCCTGTGCCTAGCCTGTGTCTAGCCTGTGCCTTGCCTCTGACTGGCATGTGCATAGCCTGTGCCTAGCCAGTGTCTAGCCTGTTTCTAGCCTGTGCCTTGCGTGAGACTGGCATGTGCATAGCGTGTGCCTAGCCAGTGTCTAGCCAGTGCCTAGCCTGTGCCTAGCCTGTGCCTAGCCTGTGTCTAGCCTGTGTCTAGCCTGTGCCTTGCCTGTGACTGGCATGTGCATAGCCTAGCCAGTGTCTAGCTTGTGTCTAGCCTGTGCCTTGCCTGAGACAGGCATTTGTCTAGCCAGTGCCTAGCATGTGCCTAGCCAGTGTATAGCCTCTGTCTAGCCTGTGTCTAGTCTGTGTCTAGCCGGTGTCTAGCCGGTGTCTAGCCTGTGCCTAGCCTGTGCCTAGCCTGTGACTGGCCTGTGCCTAGCCTGTGCCTAGCTCGTGCCTAGCCTGTGCCTAGCCTGTGCCTTGCCTGAGACTGGCATGTGCATAGCGTGTGGTTAGCCAGTGGTTAGCCTGTGTCTAGCCTGTGCCTTGCCAGAGACTGGCATGTGCATAGCGTGTGCCTAGCCAGTGTCTAGCCAGTGCCTAGCCTGTGCCTAGCCTGTGCCTAGCCTGTGTCTAGCCTGTGTCTAGCCTGTGTCTAGCCTGTGCCTTGCCTGTGCCTTGCCTCAGACTGGCATGTGCATAGCCTGTGCATAGCCAGTGTCTAGCCTGTGTCTAGCCTGTGCCTTGCCTGAGACTGGCATGTGCATGGCGTGTGCCTAGCCAGTGTCTAGCCAGTGCCTAGCCTGTGCCTAGCCTGTGCCTAGCCTGTGCCTAGCCTGTGCCTAGCCTGTGCCTAGCCTGTGCCTAGCCTGTGCCTAGCCTGTGCCTAGCCTGTGCCTAGCCTGTGCCTAGCCTGTGCCTAGCCTGTGCCTAGCCTGTGCCTAGCCTGTGCCCAGCCTGTGCCTAGCCTGTGCTAGCCTAGCCCAGCCTGCCTAGCCAGCCCAGCCTAGCCTGTGCCCAGCCTGTGCCTAGCCTGTGCCTAGCCTGTGCCTAGCCTGTGCCTAGCCTGTGCCTAGCCTGTGCCTAGCCTGTGCCTAGCCTGTGCCTAGCCTGTGCCTAGCCTGTGCCTAGCCTGTGCCTAGCCTGTGCCTAGCCTGTGCCTAGCCTGTGCCTAGCCTGTGTCTAGCCTGTGACTGGCATGTGCATAGCCTGTGCCTAGCCAGTGTCTAGCCTGTTTCTAGCCTGTGCCTTGCGTGAGACTGGCATGTGCATAGCGTGTGCCTAGCCAGTGTCTAGCCAGTGCCTAGCCTGTGCCTTGCCTGTGACTGGCATGTGCATAGCCTAGCCAGTGTCTAGCTTGTGTCTAGCCTGTGCCTTGCCTGAGACAGGCATGTGTCTAGCCAGTGCCTAGCCTGTGCCTAGCCAGTGTATAGCCTCTGTCTAGCCTGTGTCTAGTCTGTGTCTAGCCGGTGTCTAGCCGGTGTCTAGCCTGTGCCTAGCCTGTGCCTAGCCTGTGACTGGCCTGTGCCTAGCCTGTGCCTAGCTCGTGCCTAGCTCGTGCCTAGCCTGTGCCTAGCCTGTGCCTAGCCTGTTGCTAGCCTGTGCCTAGCCTGTGCCTAGCCTGTGCCTAGCCTGTGTCTAGCCTGTGTCTTGCCTGTGTCTAGCCTGTGTCTAGCCTGTGACTAGCCTGTGTCCAGCCTGTGTCTAGCCTGTGTCTAGCCTGTGTCTAGCCTTTGTCTAGCCTGTGTCTAGCCTGTGTCTAGCCTGTGTCCAGCCTGTGTCTAGCATGTGTCAAGCCTGTGTCTAGCATGTGCCTAGCCTGTACCTTGCCTGTGCCTAGCCTGTGCCTAGCCTGTGCCTAGCATGTGCATTGCCTGAGACAGGCATGTGCATAGCGTATGCCTAGCCAGTGTCTAGCCGGTGCCTAGCCTGTGCCTAGCCAGTGTCTAGCCTGTGTCTAGCCTGTGTCTAGCCTGTATCTAGCCTGCGTCTAGCCTGTGTCTAGCCTGTGTCTAGCCTGTGTCTAGCCTGTGTCTAGCCTTTGTCTAGCCTGTGCCTAGCATGTGTCTAGCCTGTGTCAAGCCTGTGTCTAGCCTGTGTCTATCCCTGTGTCTAGCTTGTGTCTAGCCTGTGTCTAGCCTGTGTCTAGCCTGTGTCTAGCCTGTGTCTAGCCAGTGCCTAGCCAGTGTCTAGCCTGTGCCCAGCCAGTGTCTAGCCTGTGTCTAGCCTGTGTCTAGCCTGTGTCTAGCCTGTGTCTAGCCTGTGTCTAGCCAGTGTCTAGTCAGTTTCTAGCCTGTGGCTAGCCTGTGCTTAGCCAGTGTCTAGTCTGTGCCAAGCCAGTGTCTAGCCTGTGCCTAGCCAGTGTCTAGCCTGTGTCTAGCCTGTGCCTTGCCTGTGACTGGCATGTGCATAGCCTGTGCCTAGCCAGTGTCTAGCCTGTGTCTAGCCTGTGCCTTGCCTGAGACTGGCATGTGCACAGCGTATGCCTAGCCAGTGTCTAGCCAGTGCCTAGCCTGTGCCTAGCCAGTTTCTAGCCTTTGTCTAGCCTGTGCATAGCCAGAGTCTATCATGTGCCTAGCCAGTGTGTAGCCTCTGTCTAGCCTGTGTCTAGCCTGTGTCTAGCCTGTGTCTAGCCTTTGTCTAGCCTGTGTCAAGTATGTACCTAGCCTCTGCCTAGCCTGTACATAGCCAGTGCCTAGCCTGTTCATAGCCATTGTCTAGCCTGTTCATAGCCATTGTCTAGCCTGTGCCTAGCCAGTGTCTAGCCTGTGCCTAGCCAGTGTCTAGCCTGTGCCCAGCCTGTGTCTAGCCTGTGCCTGGCCAGTTTGTAGACTGTGCTTAGCCAGTGTCTAGTCTGTGCCAAGACAGTTTCTAGCCTGTGTCTAGCCTGTTTATAGCCTGTGTCTAGCCTGTGTCTAGCCTGTGTCTAGCCTGTGTCTAGCCTGTGTCTAGCCTGTGTCTATCCTGTGTCTAGCCTGTGTCTAGCCTGTGTCTAGCTTGTGTCTAGCCTGTGTCTAGCCTGTGACTAGCCTGTGTCTAGCCTGTGTCTAGCCTGTGTCTAGCCTGTGTCTAGCCTGTGTCTAGCCTGTGCCTAGCCAGTGTCGAGCCTGTGCCCAGCCAGTGTCTAGCCTGTGTCTAGCCTGTGTCTAGCCTGTGCCTAGCCAGTTTCTAGCCTGTGTCTAGCCTGTGCTTAGCCAGTGTCTAATCTGTGCCAAGCCCGTGTCTAGCCTGTATCTAGCCTGTTTCAAGCCCGTGTCTAGCCTGTGTCTAGCCTGTGTCTAGCCTGTTTCTAGCCTGTGTCTAGCCTGTGTCTAGCCTGTGTCCAGCCTGTGTCTAGCCTGTGTCTAGCCTGTGCCTAGCCTGTGTCTAGCCTGTGCCTAGCCAGTGTCTAGCCTGTGCCCAGCCAGTGTCTAGCCTGTGTCTAGCCTGTGTCTAGCCTGTGTCTAGCCTGTGTCAAGCCTGTGTCTAGCCTGTGTCTTGCCTGTTTCAAGCCCGTGTCTAGCCTGTGTCTAGCCTGTGTCTAGCCTGTGTCTAGCCTGTGTCTAGCCTGTGTCTAGCCTGTGTCTAGCCTGTGTCTAGCCTGTGTCTAGCCTGTGTCTAGCCTGTGTCTAGCCTGTGCCTAGCCTTTGCCTAGCCTGTGCCTAGCCTGTGCCTAGCCTGTGCCTAGCCTGTGGCTAACCTGTGCGTAGCCTATGCCTAGCCTATGTCTAGCCTGTGTCTAGCCTGTGTCTAGCCTGTGTCTAGCCTGTGTCTAGCCTGTGTCTAGCCTGTGTCTAGCCTGTGTCTAGCCTGTGCCAAGCCAGTGTCTAGCCTGTGTCTAGCCTGTGTCTAGCCTGTATCTAGCCTGTTTCTAGCCTGTGTCTAGCCTGTGTCTAGCCTGTGTCTAGCCTGAGTCTAGCTTGTATCTAGCCTGTGTCTAGCCTGTGTCTAGCCTGTGTCTAGCCTGTGTCTAGCCTGTGCCTAGCCAGTGTCTATCCTGTGTATAGCCTGTGTCTATCCTGTGTCTAGCCTGTGTCTAGCCTGTGTCTAGCCTGTGTCTAGCCTGTGTCTAGCCTTTGTCTAGCCTGTGTCTAGCCTGTGTCTAGCCTGTGTCTAGCCTGTGTCTAGCCTGTATCTAGCCTGTTTCTAGCCTGTGTCTAGCCTGTGTCTAGCCTGTGTCTAGCCTGAGTCTAGCTTGTATCTAGCCTGTGTCTAGCCTGTGTCTAGCCTGTGTCTAGCCTGTGCCTAGCCAGTGTCTATCCTGTGTATAGCCTGTGTCTATCCTGTGTCTAGCCTGTGTCTAGCCTGTGTCTAGCCTGTGTCTAGCCTGTGTCTAGCCTTTGTCTAGCCTGTGTCTAGCCTGTGTCTAGCCTGTGTCTAGCCTGTGTCTAGCCTGTGTCTAGCCTGTGTCTAGCCTGTGTCTAGCCTGTGTCTAGCATGTGTCTAGCCTGTGTGTAGCCTGTGTCTAGCCTGTGTGTAGCCTGTGTCTAGCCTGTGTCTAGCCTGTGCCTAGCCAGTTTCTAACCTGTGTCTAGCCTGTGCCTTGCCAGTTTCTAGCCTGTGCCTAGCCAGTGTCTAGCCTGTGCCTAGCCAGTGTCTAGCCTGTGCCTAGCCAGTGTCTAGCCTGTGCCTAGCCAGTGTCTAGCCTGTGCCTAGCCAGTGTCTAGCCTGTGCCCAGCCAGTGTCTAGCCTGTGTCTAGCCTGTGCCTAGCCAGTTTCTAGCCTGTGTCTAGCCTGTGCTTAGCCAGTGTCAAGTCTGTGCCAAGCCAGTGTCTAGCCTGTGCCTTGCCTGTGACTGGCATGTCCATAGCCTTTGCCTAGCCAGTGTCTAGCCTGTGTCTAGCCTGTGCCTTGCCTGAGACAGGCATGTGCATAGCGTGTGCCTAGCCAGTGTCTAGCCAGTGCCTAGCCTGTTTCTAGCCAGTGCATAGCCAGTGTCTAGCCTGTGCCTAGCCAGTGTATAGCCTCTGTCTAGCCTGTGTCTAGTCTGTGTCTAGCCGGTGTCTAGCCGGTGTCTAGCCTGTGCCTAGCCTGTGCCTAGCCTGTGCCTAGCCTGTGACTGGCCTGTGCCTAGCCTGTTCCTAGCTTGTTCCTAGCTTGTGCCTAGCCTGTGCCTAGCCTGTGCCTAGCCTGTGCCTAGCCTGTGCCTAGCCTGTGCCTAGCCTGTGCCTAGCCTGTGCCTAGCCTGTGGCTAGCCTGTGCCTAGCCTATGCCTAGCCAGTGTCTAGCCTGTGTCTAGCCTGTGTCTAGCCTTTGTCTAGCCTGTGTCTAGCCTGTGTCTAGCCTGTGTCTAGCCTGAGTCTAGCTTGTGTCTAGCCTGTGTCTAGCCTGTGTCTAGCCTGTGTCTAGCCTGTGCCTAGCCAGTGTCTATCCTGTGTATAGCCTGTGTCTATCCTGTGTCTAGCCTGTGTCTAGCCTGTGTCTAGCCAGTGTCTAGCCTGTGTCTAGCCTTTGTCTAGCCTGTGTCTAGCTTGTGTCTAGCCTGTGTCTAGCCTGTGTCTAGCCTGTGTCTAGCCTGTGTCTAGCCTGTGTCTAGCATGTGTCTAGCCTGTGTGTAGCCTGTGTCTAGCCTGTGTGTAGCCTGTGTCTAGCCTGTGCCTAGCCAGTTTCTAACCTGTGTCTTGCCTGTGCCTAGCCAGTGTCTAGCCTGTGCCTAGCCAGTGTCTAGCCTGTGTCTAGCCTGTGCCTTGCCTGTGACTGGCATGTGCATAGCCCGTGCCTAGCCAGTGTCTAGCCTGTGTCTAGCCTGTGCCTTGCCTGAGACTGGCATGTGCACAGCGTATGCCTAGCCAGTGTCTAGCCAGAGTCTATCATGTGCCTAGCCAGTGTGTAGCCTCTGTCTAGCCTGTGTCTAGCCTGTGTCTAGCCTGTGTCTAGCCTTTGTCTAGCCTGTGTCAAGTATGTACCTCGCCTCTGCCTAGCCTGTACATAGCCAGTGCCTAGCCTGTTCATAGCCATTGTCTAGCCTGTACATAGCCATTGTCTAGCCTGTGCCTAGCCAGTGTCTAGCCTGTGCCTAGCCAGTGTCTAGCCTGTGCCCAGCCTGTGTCTAGCCTGTGTTTAGCCTGTGCCTGGCCAGTTTCTAGACTGTGCTTAGCCAGTGTCTAGTCTGTGCCAAGCCAGTGTCTAGCCTGTGTCTAGCCTGTTTCTAGCCTGTGTCTAGCCTGTGTCTAGCCTGTGTCTAGCCTGTGTCTATCCTGTGTCTATCCTGTGTCTAGCCTGTGTCTAGCTTGTGTCTAGCCTGTGTCTAGCCTGTGTCTAGCCTGTGTCTAGCCTGTGTCTAGCCTGTGTCTAGCCTGTGTCTAGCCTGTGTCTAGCCTGTGTCTAGCCTGTGTCTAGCCTGTGCCTAGCCTGTTCCTAGCTTGTTCCTAGCTTGTGCCTAGCCTGTGCCTAGCCTGTGCCTAGCCTGTGCCTAGCCTGTGCCTAGCCTGTGCCTAGCCTGTGCCTAGCCTGTGCCTAGCCTGTGGCTAGCCTGTGCCTAGCCTATGCCTAGCCAGTGTCTAGCCTGTGTCTAGCCTGTGTCTAGCCTGTGTCTAGTCTGTGTCTAGCCTGTGTCTAGCCTGTGCCTAGCCAGTGTCTATCCTGTGTATAGCCTGTGTCTATCCTGTGTCTAGCCTGTGTCTAGCCTGTGTCTAGCCTTTGTCTAGCCTGTGTCTAGCCTGTGTCTAGCCTGTGTCTAGCCTGAGTCTAGCTTGTGTCTAGCCTGTGTCTAGCCTGTGTCTAGCCTGTGTCTAGCCTGTGCCTAGCCAGTGTCTATCCTGTGTATAGCCTGTGTCTATCCTGTGTCTAGCCTGTGTCTAGCCTGTGTCTAGCCAGTGTCTAGCCTGTGTCTAGCCTTTGTCTAGCCTGTGTCTAGCTTGTGTCTAGCCTGTGTCTAGCCTGTGTCTAGCCTGTGTCTAGCCTGTGTCTAGCCTGTGTCTAGCATGTGTCTAGCCTGTGTGTAGCCTGTGTCTAGCCTGTGTGTAGCCTGTGTCTAGCCTGTGCCTAGCCTGTGTCTAGCCTGTGTCTAGCCTGTGTCTAGCCTGTGTCTAGCCTGTGTCTAGCCAGTGTCTAGCCTGTGTCTAGCCTGTGCCTTGCCTGTGACTGGCATGTGCATAGCCCGTGTCTAGCCTGTGTCTAGCCTGTGCCTTGCCTGAGACTGGCATGTGCACAGCGTATGCCTAGCCAGTGTCTAGCCAGAGTCTATCATGTGCCTAGCCAGTGTGTAGCCTCTGTCTAGCCTGTGTCTAGCCTGTGTCTAGCCTGTGTCTAGCCTTTGTCTAGCCTGTGTCAAGTATGTACCTCGCCTCTGCCTAGCCTGTACATAGCCAGTGCCTAGCCTGTTCATAGCCATTGTCTAGCCTGTTCATAGCCATTGTCTAGCCTGTGCCTAGCCAGTGTCTAGCCTGTGCCTAGCCAGTGTCTAGCCTGTGCCCAGCCTGTGTCTAGCCTGTGTTTAGCCTGTGCCTGGCCAGTTTCTAGACTGTGCTTAGCCAGTGTCTAGTCTGTGCCAAGCCAGTGTCTAGCCTGTGTCTAGCCTGTTTCTAGCCTGTGTCTAGCCTGTGTCTAGCCTGTGTCTAGCCTGTGTCTATCCTGTGTCTAGCCTGTGTCTAGCTTGTGTCTAGCCTGTGTCTAGCCTGTGTCTAGCCTGTGTCTAGCCTGTGTCTAGCCTGTGTCTAGCCTGTGTCTAGCCTGTGTCTAGCCTGTGTCTAGCCTGTGTCTAGCCTGTGCCTAGCCAGTGTCGAGCCTGTGCCCAGCCAGTGTCTAGCCTGTGTCTAGCCTGTGTCCAGCCTGTGCCTAGCCAGTTTCTAGCCTGTGTCTAGCCTGTGCTTAGCCAGTGTCTAGTCTGTGCCAAGCCCGTGTCTAGCCTGTGTCTAGCCTGTGTCTAGCCTGTATCTAGCCTGTGTCTAGCCTGTGTCTAGCCTTTGTCTAGCCTGTGCCTAGCCTGTGTCTAGCCTGTGCCTAGCCAGTGTCTAGCCTGTGCCCAGCCAGTGTCTAGCCTGTGTCTAGCCTGTGTCTAGCCTGTGTCTAGCCTGTGTGTAGCCTGTTTCAAGCCCGTGTCTAGCCTGTGTCTAGCCTGTGTCTAGCCTGTTTCTAGCCTGTGTCTAGCCTGTGTCTAGCCTGTGTCTAGCCTGTGTCTAGCCTGTGTCTAGCCTGTGTCTAGCCTGTGTCTAGCCTGTGTCTAGCCTGTGTCTAGCCTGTGTCTAGCCTGTGCCTAGCCTTTGCCTAGCCTGTGCCTAGCCTGTGCCTAGCATGTGCCTAGCCTGTGCCTAGCCTGTGCCTAGCCTGTGCCTAGCCTGTGCCTAGCCTGTGGCTAACCTGTGCCTAGCCTATGCCTAGCCTATGTCTAGCCTGTGTCCAGCCTGTGTCTAGCCTGTGTCTAGCCTGTGTCTAGCCTGTGTCTAGCCTGTGTCTAGCCTGTGTCTAGCCTGTGTCCAGCCTGTGTCTAGCCTGTGTCTAGCCTGTGTCTAGCATGTGTCTAGCCTGTGTGTAGCCTGTGTCTAGCCTGTGTCTAGCCTGTGCCTAGCCAGTTTCTAGCCTGTGTCTAGCCTGTGCCTAGCCAGTGTCTAGCCTGTGCCTAGCCAGTGTCCAGCCTGTGCCTAGCCAGTGTCTAGCCTGTGCCTAGCCAGTGTCTAGCCTGTGCCTAGCCAGTGTCTAGCCTGTGCCTAGCCAGTGTCTAGCCTGTGCCTAGCCAGTGTCTAGCCAGTTCCTAGCCAGTATCTAGCCTGTGCCTAGCCAGTGTCTAGCCTGTGCCTAGCCAGTGTCTAGCCTGTGCCTAGCCAGTGTCTAGCCTGTGCCCAGCCAGTGTCTAGCCTGTGTCTAGCCTGTGCCTAGCCAGTTTCTAGCCTGTGTCTAGCCTGTGCCAAGCCAGTGTCTAGCCTGTGTCTAGCCTGTGTCTAGCCTGTATCTAGCCTGTTTCTAGCCTGTGTCTAGCCTGTGTCTAGCCTGTGTCTAGCCTGAGTCTAGCTTGTGTCTAGCCTGTGTCTAGCCTGTGTCTAGCCTGTGCCTAGCCAGTGTCTATCCTGTGTATAGCCTGTGTCTATCCTGTGTCTAGCCTGTGTCTAGCCTGTGTCTAGCCTGTGTCTAGCCTGTGTCTAGCCTGTGTCTAGCCTGTGTCTAGCCTTTGTCTAGCCTGTGCCTAGCCAGTGTCTAGCCTGTGCCTAGCCAGTGTCTAGCCTGTGCCTGGCCAGTGTCTAGCCTGTGCCTAGCCAGTGTCTAGCCTGTGCCTAGCCAGTGTCTAGCCTGTGCCCAGCAAGTGTCTAGCCTGTGTCTAGCCTGTGCCTAGCCAGTTTCTAGCCTGTGTCTAGCCTGTGCTTAGCCAGTGTCTAGTCTGTGCCAAGCCAGTGTCTAGCCTGTGCCTTGCCTGTGACTGGCATGTGCATAGCCTGTGCCTAGCCAGTGTCTAGCCTGTGTCTAGCCTGTGCCTTGCCTGAGACAGGCATGTGCATAGCGTGTGCCTAGCCCTTGTCTAGCCTGTGTCAAGCCTGTGCCTAGCCAGTGTGTAGCCTCTGTCTAGCCTGTGTCTAGTCTGTGTCTAGCCTGTGTCTAGCCTGTGTCTAGCCATTGTCTAGCCTTTGCCTAGCCAGTGTCTAGCCTGTGCCTAGCCACTGTCTAGCCTGTGCCCAGCCTGTGTCTAGCCTGTGTCTAGCATGTGCCTAGACAGTTTGTAGACTGTGCTTAGCCAGTGTCTAGTCTGTGCCAAGCCAGTTTCTAGCCTGTGTCTAGACTGTGTCTAGCCTGTCTCTATCTTGTGTCTAGCCTGTGTCTAGCCTGTGTCTAGCCTGTGTCTAGCCTGTGTCTAGCCTGTGTCTAGCCTGTGCCTAGCCAGTGTCTAGCCTGTTCCCAGCCAGTGTCTAGCCTGTGCCCAGCCAGTGTCTAGCCTGTGTCTAGCCTGTGCCTAGCCTGTTCCTAGCTTGTTCCTAGCTTGTGCCTAGCCTGTGCCTAGCCTGTGCCTAGCCTCTGCCTAGCCTGTGAATAGCCTGTGGCTAGCCTGTGCCTAGCCTATGCCTATCCTGTGTCTAGCCTGTGTCTAGCCTGTGTCTAGCCTGTGTCTAGCCTGTGTCTAGCCTGTGTCTTGCCTGTGTCTAGCCTGTTTCCAGCCTGTTTCTAGCCTGTGTCTAGCCTGTGTCTAGCCTTTGTCTAGCCTGTGTCTAGCCTGTGTCTAGCTTGTGTCTAGCCTGTGTCTAGCTTGTGTCTAGCATGTGTCTAGCCTGTGTCTAGCCTGTGTTTTGGCTGTGTCAAGCCTGTGTCTAGCCTGTGTCTAGCCTGTGTCTAGCCTGTGTCTAGCCTGTGTCTAGCCTGTGTCTAGCCCTTGTCTAGCCTGTGTCTAGCCTGTGCCTAGCCAGTGTGTAGCCTCTGTCTAGCCTGTGTCTAGTCTGTGTCTAGCCTGTGTCTAGCCATTGTCTAGCCTTTGCCTAGCCAGTGTCTAGCCTGTGCCTAGCCAGTGTCTAGCCTGTGCCCAGCCTGTGTCTAGCCTGTGTCTAGCATGTGTCTAGACAGTTTGTAGACTGTGCTTAGCCAGTGTCTAGTTTGTGCCAAGCCAGTTTCTAGCCTGTGTCTAGACTGTGTCTAGCCTGTCTCTATCTTGTGTCTAGCCTGTGTCTAGCCTGTGTCTAGCCTGTGTCTAGCCTGTGCCTAGCCAGTCTCTAGCCTGTTCCTAGCCAGTGTCTAGCCTGTGCCCAGCCAGTGTCTAGCCTGTGTCTAGCCTGTGCCTAGCCAGTTTCTAGCCTGTGTCTAGCCTGTGACTAGCCTGTGTCTAGCCTGTGTCTAGCATGTGCCTAGCCTCTGCCTAGCCTGTACCTAGCCAAAGCCTAGCCTCTGCCTAGCCTGTGCCAAGCCAGTGTCTAGCCTGTGCCTAGCCAGTTTCTAGCCTGTGTCTAGCCTGTACTTAGCTAGTGTCTAGTCTGTGCCAAGCCCGTGTCTAGCCTGTGTCTGGCCTGTGTCTAGCCTGTATCTAGCCTGTTTCAAGCCTGTGTCTAGCCTGTGTCTAGCCTGTGTCTAGCCTGTGTCTAGCTTGTGTCTAGCCTGAGTCTAGCCTGTGTCGAGCCTGTGTCTAGCCTGTATCTAGCCTGTGTCTAGCCTGTGTCTAGCCTGTGTCTAGCCTGTGTCTACCCTGTGTCTAGCATGTGCCTAGCCTCTTCCTAGCCTGTACCTAGCCAGTGCCTAGCCTGTGCCTAGCCAGTGTCTAGCCTGTGCCCAGCCAGTGTCTAGCCTGTGTCTAGCCTGTGCCTAGCCTGTAACTAGCCTGTGTCTAGCCAGTGTCTAGCCAGTGTCTAGCCTGTGCCTTGCCTAAAACTGGCATGTGCATAGCGTATGCCTAGCCAGTATCTAGCCAGTGCCTAGCCTGTGCCTAGCCAGTGTCTAGCCTTTGTCTAGCCTTTGTCTAGCATGTGCATAGACAGAGTCTAGCCTGTGCCTAGCCAGTGTGTAGTCTTCGTCTAGCCTGTGTCTAGTCTGTGTCTAGCCTGTGTCTAGCCTTTGTCTAGCCTGTTTCTAGCCTCTGCCTAGCCTGTACCTAGCCAGTGCCTAGCCTTTACCTAGCCAGTACCTAGCCTGTACCTAGCCAGTGCCTAGCCTGTTCATAGCCATTGTCTAGCCTGTTCATAGCCAGTGTCTAACCTTTGCCTAGCCAGTGTCTAGCCTGTGCCTAGCCAGTGTCTAGCCTGTGCCCAGCCTGTGTCTAGCCTGTGTCTAGCCTGTGCCTAGCCAGTTTGTAGACTGTGCTTAGCCAGTGTCTAGTCTGTGCCAAGCCAGTTTCTAGCCTGTGTCTAGCCTGTGTCTAGTCTGTTTTTAGCCTGTGTCTAGACTGTGTCTAGCCTGTCTTTAGCTTGTGTCTAGCCTGTGTCTAGCCTGTGTCTGGCCTGTGTCTAGCCTGTGTCTAGCCTGTGTCTAGCCTGTGTCTAGCCTGTGTCTAGCCTGTGGCTAGCCTTTGTCTAGCCTGTGTCTAGCCTGTGTCTAGCCTGTGTCTAGCCTGTGTCTAGCCTGTGTCTAGCCTGTGTCTAGCCTGTCTCTAGCCTGTGTCTAGCATGTGTCTAGCCTGTGTGTAGCCTGTGTCTAGCCTGTGCCTAGCCAGTTTCTAACCTGTGTCTAGCCTGTGCCTAGCCAGTGTCTAGCCTGTGCCTAGCCAGTGTCTAGCCTGTTCCTAGCCAGTGTCTAGCCTGTGCCCAGCCAGTGTCTAGCCTGTGTCTAGCCTGTGCCTAGCCAGTTTCTAGCCTGTGTCTAGCCTGTGCTTAGCCAGTGTCTAGTCTGTGCCAAGCCAGTGTCTAGCCTGTGCCTTGCCTGCGACTGGCATGTGCATAGCCTGTGCCTAGCCAGTGTCTAGCCTGTGTCTAGCCTGTGCCTAGCCTGTGTCTAGCCTGTGTCTAGCCTGTGTCTAGCCGGTGTCTAGCCTGTGCCTAGCCTGTGCCTATCCTGTGACTGGCCTGTGCCTAGCCTGTTCCTAGCTTGTTCCTAGCTTGTGTCTAGCCTGTGTTCAGCCTGTGGCTAGCCTGTGCCTAGCCTATGCCTAGCCTGTGTCTAGCCTGTGCCTAGCCTATGCCTAGCCTGTGTCTAGCCTGTGTCTAGACTGTGTCTAGCCTGTGTCTAGCCTGTGTCTAGCCTGTGTCTAGCCTGTGTCTAGCCTGTGTCTAGCCTGTTTCCAGCCTGTTTCTAGCCTGTGTCTATCCTGTGTCTAGCCTTTGTCTAGCCTGTGTCTAGCCTGTGTCTAGCCTGTGTCTAGCCTGTGTCTAGCTTGTGTCTAGCATGTGTCTAGCCTGTGTCTAGCCTGTGTTTTGGCTGTGTCAAGCCTGTGTCTAGCCTGTGTCTAGCCTGTGTCCAGCCTGTGTCTAGCATGTGTCTAGCCTGTGTCTAGCCTGTGTCTAGCCCTTGTCTAGCCTGTGTCTAGCCTGTGCCTAGCCAGTGTGTAGCCTCTGTCTAGCCTGTGTCTAGTCTGTGTCTAGCCTGTGTCTAGCCTGTGTCTAGCCATTGTCTAGCCTTTGCCTAGCCAGTGTCTAGCCTGTGCCTAGCCAGTGTCTAGCCTGTGCCCAGCCTGTGTCTAGCCTGTGTCTAGCATGTGCCTAGACAGTTTGTAGACTGTGCTTAGCCAGGGTCTAGTCTGTGCCAAGCCAGTTTCTAGCCTGTGTCTAGACTGTGTCTAGCCTATCTCTATCTTGTGTCTAGCCTGTGTCTAGCCTGTGTCTAGCCTGTGTCTAGCCTGTGTCTAGCCTGTGTCTAGCCTGTCTCTAGCCTGTCTCTAGCCTGTGTCTAGCCTGTGCCTAGCCTGTGTCTAGCCTGTTCCCAGCCAGTGTCTAGCCTGTGCCCAGCCAGTGTCTAGCCTGTGTCTAGCCTGTGCCTAGCCAGTTTCTAGCCTGTGTCTAGCCTGTGACTAGCCTGTGTCTAGCCTGTGTCTAGCATGTGCCTAGCCTCTGCCTAGCCTGTACCTAGCCAAAGCCTAGCCTCTGCCTAGCCTGTGCCAAGCCAGTGTCTAGCCTGTGCCTAGCCAGTTTCTAGCCTGTGTCTAGCCTGTGTCTAGCCTGTGTCTAGCCTGTGTCTATCCTGTGTCTAGCCTGTGTCTAGCCTGTGTCTAGCCTGTGTCTAGCCTGTGTCTAGCCTGTGTCTAGCCTGTGTCTAGCCTGTGTCTAGCCTGTGTCTAGCCTGTGTCTAGCCTGTGTCTAGCCTGTGTCTAGCCTGTGTCTAGCCTGTGTCTAGCCTGTGTCTAGCCTGTGTCTAGCATGTGTGTAGCCTGTGTCTAGCCTGTGCCCAGCCTGTGGCTAGCCTGTGCCTAGCCTATGCCTAGCCTGTGTCTAGCCTGTGCCTAGCCTATGCCTAGCCTGTGTCTAGCCTGTGTCTAGACTGTGTCTAGCCTGTGTCTAGCCTGTGTCTAGCCTGTGTCTAGCCTGTGTCTAGCCTGTGTCTAGCCTGTGTCTAGCCTGTTTCCAGCCTGTTTCTAGCCTGTGTCTATCCTGTGTCTAGCCTTTGTCTAGCCTGTGTCTAGACTGTGTCTAGCCTGTGTCTAGCTTGTGTCTAGCATGTGTCTAGCCTGTGTCTAGCCTGTGTTTTGGCTGTGTCAAGCCTGTGTCTAGCCTGTGTCTAGCCTGTGTCCAGCCTGTGTCTAGCATGTGTCTAGCCTGTGTCTAGCCTGTGTCTAGCCCTTGTCTAGCCTGTGTCTAGCCTGTGCCTAGCCAGTGTGTAGCCTCTGTCTAGCCTGTGTCTAGTCTGTGTCTAGCCTGTGTCTAGCCTGTGTCTAGCCATTGTCTAGCCTTTGCCTAGCCAGTGTCTAGCCTGTGCCTAGCCAGTGTCTAGCCTGTGCCCAGCCTGTGTCTAGCCTGTGTCTAGCATGTGCCTAGACAGTTTGTAGACTGTGCTTAGCCAGGGTCTTGTCTGTGCCAAGCCAGTTTCTAGCCTGTGTCTAGACTGTGTCTAGCCTGTCTCTATCTTGTGTCTAGCCTGTGTATAGCCTGTGTCTAGCCTGTGTCTAGCCTGTGTCTAGCCTGTCTCTAGCCTGTCTCTAGCCTGTGTCTAGCCTGTGCCTAGCCTGTGTCCAGCCAGTGTCTAGCCTGTGTCTAGCCTGCGCCTAGCCAGTTTCTAGCCTGTGTCTAGCCTGTGACTAGCCTGTGTCTAGCCTGTGTCTAGCATGTGCCTAGCCTCTGCCTAGCCTGTACCTAGCCAAAGCCTAGCCTCTGCCTAGCCTGTGCCAAGCCAGTGTCTAGCCTGTGCCTAGCCAGTTTCTAGCCTGTGTCTAGCCTGTGTCTAGCCTGTGTCTAGCCTGTGTCTAGCCTGTGTCTAGCCTGTGTCTAACCTGTGTCTATCCTGTGGCTAGCCTTTGTCTAGCCTGTGTCTAGCCTGTGTCTAGCCTGTGTCTAGCCTGTGTCTAGCCTGTGTCTAGCCTGTGTCTAGCCTGTGTCTAGCCTGTGTCTAGCCTGTGTCTAGCCTGTGTCTAGCCTGTGTCTAGCCTGTGTCTAGCATGTGTGTAGCCTGTGTCTAGCCTGTGCCTAGCCAGTTTCTAACCTGTGTCTAGCCTGTGCCTAGCCAGTGTCTAGCCTGTGCCTAGCCAGTGTCTAGCCTGTGCCTAGCCAGTGTCTAGCCTGTGCCTAGCCTGTGCCTAGCCAGTGTCTAGCCTGTGCCCAGCCAGTGTCTAGCCTGTGTCTAGCCTGTGCCTAGCCAGTTTCTAGCCTGTGTCTAGCCTGTGCTTAGCCAGTGTCTAGTCTGTGCCAAGCCAGTGTCTAGCCTGTGCCTTGCCTGTGACTGGCATGTGCATAGCCTGTGCCTAGCCAGTGTCTAGCCTGTGTCTAGCCTGTGCGTTGCCTGAGACAGGCATGTGCATAGCGTGTGCCTAGCCAGTGTCTAGCCAGTGCCTAGCCTGTTTCTAGCCAGTTCATAGCCTGTGTCTAGCCTGTGCCTAGCCAGTGTATAGCCTCTGTCTAGCCTGTGTCTAGTCTGTGTCTAGCCGGTGTCTAGCCGGTGTCTAGCCTGTGCCTAGCCTGTGCCTAGCCTGTGCCTAGCCTGTGACTGGCCTGTGCCTAGCCTGTTCCTAGCTTGTTCCTAGCTTGTGTCTAGCCTGTGCCTAGCCTGTGGCTAGCCTGTGCCTAGCCTATGCCTAGCCTGTGTCTAGCCTGTGCCTAGCCTATGCCTAGCCTGTGTCTAGCCTGTGTCTAGCCTGTGTCTAGCCAGTGTCTAGCCTGTGTCTAGCCTGTGTCTAGCCTGTGTCTAGCCTGTTTCCAGCCTGTTTCTAGCCTGTGTCTAGCCTGTGTCTAACCTTTGTCTAGCCTGTGTCTAGCCTGTGTCTAGCCTGTGTCTAGCCTGTGTCTAGCTTGTGTCTAGCATGTGTCTAGCCTGTGTCTAGCCTGTGTTTTGGCTGTGTCAAGCCTGTGTCTAGCCTGTGTCTAGCCTGTGTCTAGCCTGTGTCCAGCCTGTGTCTAGCATGTGTCTAGCCTGTGTCTAGCCTGTGTCTAGCCCTTGTCTAGCCTGTGTCTAGCCTGTGCCTAGCCAGTGTGTAGCCTCTGTCTAGCCTGTGTCTAGTCTGTGTCTAGCCTGTGTCTAGCCTGTGTCTAGCCATTGTCTAGCCTGTGTCTAGCCATTGTCTAGCCTTTGCCTAGCCAGTGTCTAGCCTGTGCCTAGCCAGTGTCTAGCCTGTGCCCAGCCTGTGTCTAGCCTGTGTCTAGCATGTGCCTAGACAGTTTGTAGACTGTGCTTAGCCAGTGTCTAGTCTGTGCCAAGCCAGTGTCTAGCCTGTGCCTAGCCAGTGTCTAGCCTGTGCCTAGCCAGTGTCTAGCCTGTGCCTAGCCAGTGTCTAGCCTGTGCCTAGCCAGTGTCTAGCCTGTGCCCAGCCAGTGTCTAGCCTGTGTCTAGCCTGTGCCTAGCCAGTTTCTAGCCTGTGTCTAGCCTGTGCTTAGCCAGTGTCTAGTCTGTGCCAAGCCAGTGTCTAGCCTGTGCCTTGCCTGTGACTGGCATGTGCATAGCCTGTGCCTAGCCAGTGTCTAGCCTGTGTCCAGCCTGTGCCTTGCCTGAGACAGGCATGTGCATAGCGTGTGCCTAGCCAGTGTCTAGCCAGTGCCTAGCCTGTTTCTAGCCAGTGCATAGCCTGTGTCTAGCATGTGCCTAGCCAATGTATAGCCTCTGTCTAGCCAGTGTCTAGTCTGTGTCTAGCCGGTGTCTAGCCGGTGTCTAGCCTGTGCCTAGCCTGTGCCTAGCCTGTGACTGGCCTGTGCCTAGCCTGTTCCTAGCTTGTTCCTAGCTTGTGTCTAGCCTGTGCCTAGCCTGTGGCTAGCCTGTGCCTAGCCTATGCCTAGCCTGTGTCTAGCCTGTGCCTAGCCTATGCCTAGCCTGTGTCTAGCCTGTGTCTAGCCTGTGTCTAGCCTGTGTCTAACCTGTGTCTATCCTGTGGCTAGCCTTTGTCTAGCCTGTGTCTAGCCTGTGTCTAGCCTGTGTCTAGCCTGTGTCTAGCCTGTGTCTAGCCTGTGTCTAGCCTGTGTCTAGCCTGTGTCTAGCCTGTGTCTAGCCTGTGTCTAGCATGTGTGTAGCCTGTGTCTAGCCTGTGCCCAGCCTGTGGCTAGCCTGTGCCTAGCCTATGCCTAGCCTGTGTCTAGCCTGTGCCTAGCCTATGCCTAGCCTGTGTCTAGCCTGTGTCTAGACTGTGTCTAGCCTGTGTCTAGCCTGTGTCTAGCCTGTGTCTAGCCTGTGTCTAGCCTGTGTCTAGCCTGTGTCTAGCCTGTTTCCAGCCTGTTTCTAGCCTGTGTCTATCCTGTGTCTAGCCTTTGTCTAGCCTGTGTCTAGACTGTGTCTAGCCTGTGTCTAGCTTGTGTCTAGCATGTGTCTAGCCTGTGTCTAGCCTGTGTTTTGGCTGTGTCAAGCCTGTGTCTAGCCTGTGTCTAGCCTGTGTCCAGCCTGTGTCTAGCATGTGTCTAGCCTGTGTCTAGCCTGTGTCTAGCCCTTGTCTAGCCTGTGTCTAGCCTGTGCCTAGCCAGTGTGTAGCCTCTGTCTAGCCTGTGTCTAGTCTGTGTCTAGCCTGTGTCTAGCCTGTGTCTAGCCATTGTCTAGCCTTTGCCTAGCCAGTGTCTAGCCTGTGCCTAGCCAGTGTCTAGCCTGTGCCCAGCCTGTGTCTAGCCTGTGTCTAGCATGTGCCTAGACAGTTTGTAGACTGTGCTTAGCCAGGGTCTTGTCTGTGCCAAGCCAGTTTCTAGCCTGTGTCTAGACTGTGTCTAGCCTGTCTCTATCTTGTGTCTAGCCTGTGTCTAGCCTGTATAGCCTGTGTCTAGCCTGTGTCTAGCCTGTGTCTAGCCTGTCTCTAGCCTGTCTCTAGCCTGTGTCTAGCCTGTGCCTAGCCTGTGTCCAGCCAGTGTCTAGCCTGTGTCTAGCCTGCGCCTAGCCAGTTTCTAGCCTGTGTCTAGCCTGTGACTAGCCTGTGTCTAGCCTGTGTCTAGCATGTGCCTAGCCTCTGCCTAGCCTGTGCCTAGCCAAAGCCTAGCCTCTGCCTAGCCTGTGCCAAGCCAGTGTCTAGCCTGTGCCTAGCCAGTTTCTAGCCTGTGTCTAGCCTGTGTCTAGCCTGTGTCTAGCCTGTGTCTATCCTGTGTCTAGCCTGTGTCTAGCCTGTGTCTAACCTGTGTCTATCCTGTGGCTAGCCTTTGTCTAGCCTGTGTCTAGCCTGTGTCTAGCCTGTGTCTAGCCTGTGTCTAGCCTGTGTCTAGCCTGTGTCTAGCCTGTGTCTAGCCTGTGTCTAGCCTGTGTCTAGCCTGTGTCTAGCCTGTGTCTAGCCTGTGTCTAGCATGTGTGTAGCCTGTGTCTAGCCTGTGCCTAGCCAGTTTCTAACCTGTGTCTAGCCTGTGCCTAGCCAGTGTCTAGCCTGTGCCTAGCCAGTGTCTAGCCTGTGCCTAGCCAGTGTCTAGCCTGTGCCTAGCCTGTGCCTAGCCAGTGTCTAGCCTGTGCCCAGCCAGTGTCTAGCCTGTGTCTAGCCTGTGCCTAGCCAGTTTCTAGCCTGTGTCTAGCCTGTGCTTAGCCAGTGTCTAGTCTGTGCCAAGCCAGTGTCTAGCCTGTGCCTTGCCTGTGACTGGCATGTGCATAGCCTGTGCCTAGCCAGTGTCTAGCCTGTGTCTAGCCTGTGCGTTGCCTGAGACAGGCATGTGCATAGCGTGTGCCTAGCCAGTGTCTAGCCAGTGCCTAGCCTGTTTCTAGCCAGTTCATAGCCTGTGTCTAGCCTGTGCCTAGCCAGTGTATAGCCTCTGTCTAGCCTGTGTCTAGTCTGTGTCTAGCCGGTGTCTAGCCGGTGTCTAGCCTGTGCCTAGCCTGTGCCTAGCCTGTGCCTAGCCTGTGACTGGCCTGTGCCTAGCCTGTTCCTAGCTTGTTCCTAGCTTGTGTCTAGCCTGTGCCTAGCCTGTGGCTAGCCTGTGCCTAGCCTATGCCTAGCCTGTGTCTAGCCTGTGCCTAGCCTATGCCTAGCCTGTGTCTAGCCTGTGTCTAGCCTGTGTCTAGCCAGTGTCTAGCCTGTGTCTAGCCTGTGTCTAGCCTGTGTCTAGCCTGTTTCCAGCCTGTTTCTAGCCTGTGTCTAGCCTGTGTCTAACCTTTGTCTAGCCTGTGTCTAGCCTGTGTCTAGCCTGTGTCTAGCCTGTGTCTAGCTTGTGTCTAGCATGTGTCTAGCCTGTGTCTAGCCTGTGTTTTGGCTGTGTCAAGCCTGTGTCTAGCCTGTGTCTAGCCTGTGTCTAGCCTGTGTCCAGCCTGTGTCTAGCATGTGTCTAGCCTGTGTCTAGCCTGTGTCTAGCCCTTGTCTAGCCTGTGTCTAGCCTGTGCCTAGCCAGTGTGTAGCCTCTGTCTAGCCTGTGTCTAGTCTGTGTCTAGCCTGTGTCTAGCCTGTGTCTAGCCATTGTCTAGCCTTTGCCTAGCCAGTGTCTAGCCTGTGCCTAGCCAGTGTCTAGCCTGTGCCCAGCCTGTGTCTAGCCTGTGTCTAGCATGTGCCTAGACAGTTTGTAGACTGTGCTTAGCCAGTGTCTAGTCTGTGCCAAGCCAGTGTCTAGCCTGTGCCTAGCCAGTGTCTAGCCTGTGCCTAGCCAGTGTCTAGCCTGTGCCTAGCCAGTGTCTAGCCTGTGCCTAGCCAGTGTCTAGCCTGTGCCCAGCCAGTGTCTAGCCTGTGTCTAGCCTGTGCCTAGCCAGTTTCTAGCCTGTGTCTAGCCTGTGCTTAGCCAGTGTCTAGTCTGTGCCAAGCCAGTGTCTAGCCTGTGCCTTGCCTGTGACTGGCATGTGCATAGCCTGTGCCTAGCCAGTGTCTAGCCTGTGTCCAGCCTGTGCCTTGCCTGAGACAGGCATGTGCATAGCGTGTGCCTAGCCAGTGTCTAGCCAGTGCCTAGCCTGTTTCTAGCCAGTGCATAGCCTGTGTCTAGCATGTGCCTAGCCAATGTATAGCCTCTGTCTAGCCAGTGTCTAGTCTGTGTCTAGCCGGTGTCTAGCCGGTGTCTAGCCTGTGCCTAGCCTGTGCCTAGCCTCAGACTGGCCTGTGCCTAGCCTGTTCCTAGCTTGTTCCTAGCTTGTGTCTAGCCTGTGCCTAGCCTGTGGCTAGCCTGTGCCTAGCCTATGCCTAGCCTGTGTCTAGCCTGTGCCTAGCCTATGCCTAGCCTGTGTCTAGCCTGTGTCTAGCCTGTGTCTAGCCTGTGTCTAGCCTGTGTCTAGCCTGTGTCTAGCCTGTGTCTAGCCTGTGTCTAGCCTGTGTCTAGCCTGTTTCCAGCCTGTTTCTAGCCTGTGTCTAGCCTGTGTCTAGCCTTTGTCTAGCCTGTGTCTAGCCTGTGTCTAGCCTGTGTCTAGCTTGTGTCTAGCCTGTGTCTAGCCTGTGTCCAGCCTGTGTTTTGGCTGTGTCAAGCCTGTGTCTAGCCTGTGTCTAGCCTGTGTCTAGCCTGTGTCCAGCCTGTGTCTAGCATGTGTCTAGCCTGTGTCTAGCCTGTGTCTAGCCCTTGTCTAGCCTGTGTCTAGCCTGTGCCTAGCCAGTGTGTAGCCTCTGTCTAGCCTGTGTCTAGTCTGTGTCTAGCCTGTGTCTTGCCTGTGTCTAGCCATTGTCTAGCCTTTGCCTAGCCAGTGTCTAGCCTGTGCCTAGCCAGTGTCTAGCCTGTGCCCAGCCTGTGTCTAGCCTGTATCTAGCATGTGCCTAGACAGTTTGTAGACTGTGCTTAGCCAGTGTCTAGTCTGTGCGAAGCCAGTTACTAGCCTGTGTCTAGACTGTGTCTAGCCTGTCTCTATCTTGTGTCTAGCCTGTGTCTAGCCTGTGTCTAGCCTGTGTCTAGCCTGTGTCTAGCCTGTCTCTAGCCTGTGTCTAGCCTGTGCCTACCCTGTGTCTAGCCTGTTCCCAGCCAGTGTCTAGCCTGTGCCCAGCCAATGTCTAGCCTGTGTCTAGCCTGTGCCTAGCCAGTTTCTAGCCTGTGTCTAGCCTGTGACTAGCCTGTGTCTAGCATGTGCCTAGCCTCTGCCTAGCCTGTACCTAGCCAAAGCCTAGCCTCTGCCTAGCCTGTGCCAAGCCAGTGTCTAGCCTGTGCCTAGCCAGTTTCTAGCCTGTGTCTAGCCTGTACTTAGCTAGTGTCTAGTCTGTGCCAAGCCCGTGTCTAGCCTGTGTCTAGCCTGTGTCTAGCCTGTGTCTAGCTTGTGTCTAGCCTGTGTCTAGCCTGTGTCGAGCCTGTGTCTAGCCAGTGTCTAGCCTGTGCCTTGCCTAAAACTGGCATGTGCATAGCGTATGCCTAGCCAGTATCTAGCCAGTGCCTAGCCTGTGCCTAGCCAGTGTGTAGCCTTCGTCTAGCCTGTGTCTAGTCTGTGTCTAGCCTTTGTCTAGCCATTGTCTAGCCTGTGTCTAGCCTCTGCCTAGCCTGTACCTAGCCAGTGCCTAGCCTCTACCTAGCCAGTACCTAGCCTGTACCTATCCAGTGCCTAGCCTGTTCATAGCCATTGTCTAGCCTGTTCATAGCCATTGTCTAGCCTTTGCCTAGCCAGTGTCTAGCCTGTGCCCAGCCTGTGTCTAGCCTGTGTCTAGCCTGTGCCTAGCCAGTTTGTAGACTGTGCTTAGCCAGTGTCTAGTCTGTGCCAAGCCAGTTTCTAGCCTGTGCCTAGTCTGTTTTTAGCCTGTGTCTAGCCTGTGTCTAGACTGTGTCTAGCCTGTCTTTAGCTTGTGTCTAGCCTGTGTCTAGCCTGTGTCTAGCCTGTGTCTGGCCTGTGTCTAACCTGTGTCTAGCCTGTGTCTAGCCTGTGTCTAGCCTGTGTCTAGCCTGTGTCTAGCCTGTGTCTAGCCTGTTTCTAGCCTGTGTCTAGCCTGTGTCTAGCCTATGTCTAGCCTGTGCCTAGCCTGTGCCTAGCCTGTGTCTAGCCTGTGTCTAGCCTGTGTCTAGGCTGTGTCTAGCCTTTGTCTAGCCTGTATCTAGCCTGTGTCTAGCCTGTGTCTAGCCTGTGCCTAGCCAGTGTCTAGCCTGTGCCCAGCCAGTGTCTAGCCTGTGTCTAGCCTGTGCCTTGCCAGTTTCTAGCCTGTGTCTAGCCTGTGTCTAGCTTTTGTCTAGCCTGTGTCAAGCCTATGTCTAGCCTGTGTCTAGCCTATGTCTAGCCTGTGTCTAGCCTGTGTCTAGCCTGTGTCTAGCCTGTGCCTAGCCAGTTTCTAGCCTGTGACTAGCCTGTGCCTAGCCAGTGTCTAGTCTGTGCTTAGCCAGTGTCTAGCCTGTGCCTAGCCAGTGTCTAGTCTGTGCCAAGCCTGTGCCTAGCCAGTGTATAGCCTGTGTCTAGCCTGTATCTAGCCTGTTTCTAGCCTGTTTCTAGCCTGTGTCTAGCCTGTGTCTAGCTTGTGTCTAGCCTGTGTCTAGCCTGTGTCGTTCCTGTGTCTAGCCTGTGTCTAGCCTTTGTCTAGCCTGTGTCTAGCCTGTGTCTAGCCTGTGTCTAGCCTGTGTCTAGCCTGTGTCTAGCCTGTGTCTAGCCTGTGTCTAGCCTGTGTCTAGCCTGTGTCTACCCTGTTTCTAGCATGTGCCTAGCCTCTTCCTAGCCTGTACCTAGCCAGTGCCTAGCCTGTACCTAGCCAGTACCTAGCCTGTACCTAGCCAGTATTTAGCCTGTACATAGCCATTGTCTAGCCAGTACATAGCCATTGTCTAGCCTGTACATAGCCATTATATAGCATGTACATAGCCTTTGTCTAGCCTGTGCCTAGCCAGTGTCTAGCCTGTGCCTAGCCAGTGTCTAGCCTGTGCCCAGCCAGTGTCTAGCCTGTGTCTAGCCTGTGCCTAGCCTGTGCCTAGCCTGTGTCTAGCCTGTGCTTAGCCAGTGTCTAGTCTGTGCCAAGCCAGTGTCTAGCCTGTGACTAGCCTGTGTCTAGCTTGTGTCTAGCCAGTGTCTAGCCTGTGCCCAGTCAGTGTCTAGCCTGTGTCTAGCCTGTGCCTTGCCTGTGTCTAGCCTGTGCCTAGCCAGTTTCTAGCCTGTGTCTAGCCTGTGTCTAGCCTGTATCTAGCCTGTGTCTAGCCTGTGTCTAGCCTGTGTCTAGCCTGTGTCTAGCCTGTATCTAGCCTGTGTCTAGCCTGTGTCTAGCCTTTGTCTAGCCTATGTCTAGCCTGTGTCTAGCATGTGCCTAGTCTCTGCCTAGCCTGTACCTAGCCAGTGTCTAGCCTGTACCTAGCCAGTACCTAGCCTGTACCTAGCCAGTGCCTAGCCTGTACATAGCCATTGTCTAGCCTGTGCCTAGCCAGTGTCTAACCTGTGCCTAGCCAGTGTCTAGCCTGTGCCCAGCCAGTGTCTAGCAAGTGCCTAGCCAGTTTCTAGCCTGTGTCTAGCCTGTGCTTAGCCAGTGTTTAGTCTGTGCCAAGCCAGTGTCTAGCCTGTGTCTAGCCTGTGTCTAGCCTGTGTCTAGCCTGTGTCTAGCCTGTTTCCAGCCTGTTTCTAGCCTGTGTCTAGCCTGTGTCTAGCCTGTGTCTAGCTTGGGTCTAGCATGTGTCTAGCCTGTGTCTAGCCAGTGTCTAGCCTGTGTCAAGCCTGTGTCTAGCCTGTGTCTAGCCTGTGTCTAGCCTGTGTCCAGCCAGTGTCTAGCCTGTGTCTAGCCTGTGTCTAGCCTGTTTCCAGCCTGTTTCTAGCCTGTGTCTAGCCTGTGTCTAGCCTGTGACTAGCCTGTGTCTAGCCTGTGCCTTGCATGTGACTGGCATGTGCATAGCCTGTGCCTAGCCTGTGTCTAGCCTGTGTCTAGCCTGTGCCTTGCCTGTGACTGGCATGTGCATAGCCTGTGCCTAGCCTGTGTCTAGCCTGTGTCTAGCCTGTGCCTTGCCTGTGACTGGCATGTGCATAGCCTGTGCTTAGCCAGTGTCTAGCCTGTTTCTAGCCTGTGCCTTGCTTGAGACAGGCATGTGCATAGCGTGTGCCTAGCCAGTGTCTAGCCAGTGCCTAGCCTGTGCCTAGCCAGTGTCTAGCCTTTGTCTAGCCTGTGCATAGCCTGTGTCTAGCCTGTGCCTAGCCAGTGTATAGCCTCTGTCTAGCCTGTGTCTAGTCTGTGTCTAGCCGGTGTCTAGCCTGTGTCTAGCCTATGCCTAGCCTGTGCCTAGCCTGTGTCTAGTCTGTGTCTAGCCTGTGTCTAGCCTGTGTCTAGCCTGTGTCTAGCCTGTGTCTAGCCTGTGCCTAGCCTGTGTCTAGCCTGTGTCTAGCCTGTATCTAGCCTGTGTCTAGCCTGTGTCTAGCCTGTGTCTAGCCTGTGTCTAGCCTGTGTCTAGCCTGTGTCTAGCCTGTGTCTAGCCTGTGTCTAGCCTGTGTCTAGCCTGTGTCTAGCCTGTGTCTAGCCTGTGTCTAGCCTGTGTCTAGCCTGTGTCTAGCCTGTGTCTAGCCTGTGTCTAGCCTGTGTCTAGCCTGTGTCTAGCCTGTGTCTAGCCTGTGTCTAGCCTGTATCTAGCCTGTGTCTAGCCTGTTTCTAGCCTGTGTCTAGCCTGTATCTAGCCTGTGTCTAGCCTGTGTCTAGCCTTTGTCTAGCCTGTGTCTAGCCTGTGTCTAGCATGTGCCTAGCCTCTGCCTAGCCAGTACCTAGCTTGTACCTAGCCAGTGCCTAGCCTGTACATAGCCATTGTCTAGCCTGTGCCTAGCCAGTGTCTGACCTGTGCCTAGCCAGTGTCTAGCCTGTGCCCAGCCAGTGTCTAGCCTGTGCCTAGCCAGTTTCCAGCCTGTGTCTAGCCTGTGCTTAGCCAGTGTTTAGTCTGTGCCAAGCCAGTGTCTAGCCTGTGTCTAGCCTGTGTCTAGCCTGTTTCTAGCCTGTGTCTAGCCTGTGACTAGCCTGTGCCTTGCCTGAAACAGGCATGTGCATAACGTGTGCCTAGCCAGTGTCTAGCCAGTGCCTAGCCTGTGCCTAGCCAGTGTCTAGCCTGTGTCTAGCCTGTGTCTAGCCTGTCTAGCCTGTGTCTAGCCTGTGTCTAGCCTGTGTCTAGCCTTTGTCTAGCCTGTGTCTAGCCTGAGTCTAGCCTGTGTCTAGCCTGTGTCTAGCCTGTATCTAGCGTGAGTCTAGCTTGCGTCTAGCCCGTGCCTAGCCTGTGTCTAGCCTGTGTCTAGCCTGTGTCTAGCCTGTGTCTAGCCTGTGCCTTGCCTGAGACTGGCATGTACATAGCGTGTGCCTAGCCAGTGTCTAGCCTGTGTCGAGCCTGTGCCTTGCCAGAGACTGGCATGTGCATAGCGTGTGCCTAGCCAGTGTCTAGCCAGTGTCTAGCCTGTGCCTAGCCTGTGTCTAGCCTGTGCCTTGCCTGTGACTGGCATGTGCATAGCCTGTGCCTAGCCAGTGTCTAGCCTGTGTCTAGCCTGTGCCTTGCCTGAGACTGGCATGTGCATAGCGTGTGCCTAGCCAGTGTCTAGCCAGTGCCTAGCCAGTGTCTAGCCTGTGCCTAGCCAGTTTCTAGCCTGTGTCTAGCCTGTGCTTAGCCAGTGTTTAGTCTGTGCCAAGCCAGTGTCTAGCCTGTGTCTAGCCTGTGTCTAGCCTGTGCCTAGCCTGTGCCTAGCCTGTGCCTAGCCTGTGCCTAGCCTGTGCCTAGCCTGTGCCTAGCCTGTGCCTAGCCTGTGCCTAGCCTGTGTCTAGCCTGTGTCTAGCCTGTGCCTTGCCATGTGCATAGCCTGTGCCTAGTCAGTGTCTAGCCTGTGTCTAGCCTGTGCTTAGCCAGTGTTTAGTCTGTGCCAAGCCAGTGTCTAGCCTGTGTCTAGCCTGTGCCTAGCCTGTGCCTAGCCTGTGCCTAGCCTGTGCCTAGCCTGTGCCTAGCCTGTGCCTAGCCTGTGCCTAGCCTGTGCCTAGCCTGTGCCTAGCCTGTGCCTAGCCTGTGCCTAGCCTGTGTCTAGCCTGTGTCTAGCCTGTGCCTTGCCATGTGCATAGCCTGTGCCTAGTCAGTGTCTAGCCTGTGTCTAGCCTGTGCCTTGCCTGAGACAGGCATGTGCATAGCGTGTGCCTAGCCAGTGTCTAGCCAGTGCCTAGCCTGTGTCTAGCCGGTGTCTAGCCTGTGTCTAGCCTATGCCTAGCCTGTGCCTAGCCTGTGTCTAGTCTGTGTCTAGCCTGTGTCTAGCCTGTGTCTAGCCTGTGTCTAGCCTGTGTCTAGCCTGTGCCTAGCCTGTGTCTAGCCTGTGTCTAGCCTGTATCTAGCCTGTGTCTAGCCTGTTTCTAGCCTGTGTCTAGCCTGTGACTAGCCTGTGCCTTGCCTGAAACAGGCATGTGCATAACGTGTGCCTAGCCAGTGTCTAGCCAGTGCCTAGCCTGTACCTAGCCAGTGTCTAGCCTTTGTCTAGCCTGTGCATAGCCTGTGTCTAGCCTGTGCCTAGCCAGTGTATAGCCTGTGCCTAGCCAGTGTCTAGCCGGTGTCTAGCCTGTGCCTAGCCTGTGCCTAGCCTGTGACTGGCCTGTGCCTAGCCTGTACCTAGCTTGTTCCTAGCTTGTGTCTAGCCTGTGCCTAGCCTGTGGCTAGCCTGTGCCTAGCCTATGCCTAGCCTGTGTCTAGCCTGTGCCTAGCCTATGCCTAGCCTGTGTCTAGCCTGTGTCTAGCCTGTGTCTAGCCTGTGTCTAGCCTGTGTCTAGCCTGTGTCTAGCCTGTTTCCAGCCTGTTTCTAGCCTGTGTCTAGCCTGTGTCTAGCCTGTGTCTAGCCTGTGTCTAGCCTGTGTCTAGCCTGTGTCTAGCCTGTGTCTAGCCTGTGTCTAGCCTGTGTCTAGCCTGTGTCTAGCCTGTGTCTAGCCTGTCTCTAGCCTGTGTCTAGCCTGTGCCTAGCCTGTGTCTAGCCTGTTCCCAGCCTGTTTCTAGCCTGTGTCTAGCCTGTGTCTAGCCTGTGTCTAGCCTGTGTCTAGCCTGTGTCTAGCCTGTGTCTAGCCTGTCTCTAGCATGTGCCTAGCCTCTGCCTAGCCTGTACCTAGCCAAAGCCTAGCCTCTGCCTAGCCTGTGCCAAGCCAGTGTCTAGCCTGTGCCTAGCCAGTTTCTAGCCTGTGTCTAGCCTGTACTTAGCTAGTGTCTAGTCTGTGCCAAGCCCGTGTCTAGCCTGTGTCTGGCCTGTGTCTAGCCTGTATCTAGCCTGTTTCAAGCCTGTGTCTAGCCTGTGTCTAGCCTGTGTCTAGCCTGTGTCTAGCTTGTGTCTAGCCTGTGTCTAGCCTGTGTCGAGCCTGTGTCTAGCCAGTGTCTAGCCTGTGCCTTGCCTAAAACTGGCATGTGCATAGCGTATGCCTAGCCAGTATCTAGCCAGTGCCTAGCCTGTGCCTAGCCAGTGTCTAGCCTTTGCCTAGCCTTTGTCAAGCATGTGCATAGCCAGAGTCTAGCCTGTGCCTAGCCAGTGTGTAGCCTTCGTCTAGCCTGTGTCTAGTCTGTGTCTAGCCTGTGTCTAGCCTTTGTCTAGCCTGTGTCTAGCCTCTGCCTAGCCTGTACCTAGCCAGTGCCTAGCCTCTACCTAGCCAGTACCTAGCCTGTACCTATCCAGTGCCTAGCCTGTTCATAGCCATTGTCTAGCCTGTTCATAGCCATTGTCTAGCCTTTGCCTAGCCAGTGTCTAGCCTGTGCCCAGCCTGTGTCTAGCCTGTGTCTAGCCTGTGCCTAGCCAGTTTGTAGACTGTGCTTAGCCAGTGTCTAGTCTGTGCCAAGCCAGTTTCTAGCCTGTGTTTAGTCTGTTTTTAGCCTGTGTCTAGCCTGTGTCTAGACTGTGTCTAGCCTGTCTTTAGCTTGTGTCTAGCCTGTGTCTAGCCTGTGTCTAGCCTGTGTCTGGCCTGTGTCTAACCTGTGTCTAGCCTGTGTCTAGCCTGTGTCTAGCCTGTGTCTAGCCTGTGTCTAGCCTGTGTCTAGCCTGTTTCTAGCCTGTGTCTAGCCTGTGTCTAGCCTATGTCTAGCCTGTGCCTAGCCTGTGTCTAGCCTGTGCCTAGCCTGTGCCTAGCCTGTGTCTAGCCTGTGCCTAGCCTGTGCCTTGCCTGTGTCTAGCCTGTGTCTAGCCTGTGTCTAGGCTGTGTCTAGCCTTTGTCTAGCCTGTATCTAGCCTGTGTCTAGCCTGTGTCTAGCCTGTGCCTAGCCAGTGTCTAGCCTGTGCCCAGCCAGTGTCTAGCCTGTGTCTAGCCTGTGCCTTGCCAGTTTCTAGCCTGTGTCTAGCCTGTGTCTAGCTTTTGTCTAGCCTGTGTCAAGCCTATGTCTAGCCTGTGTCTAGCCTATGTCTAGCCTGTGTCTAGCCTGTGTCTAGCCTGTGCCTAGCCAGTTTCTAGCCTGTGACTAGCCTGTGCCTAGCCAGTGTCTAGTCTGTGCCTAGCCAGTGTCTAGCCTGTGCCTAGCCAGTGTCTAGTCTGTGCCTAGCCTGTGCCTAGCCAGTGTCTAGCCTGTGCCTAGCCAGTGTCTAGCCTGTGCCCAGCCAGTGTCTAGCCTGTGTCTAGCCAGTGCCTAGCCAGTTTCTAGCCTGTGTCTAGCCTGTGCTTAGCCAGTGTCAAGTCCATGCCAAGCCAGTGTCTAGCCTGTGTCTAGCCTGTGTCTAGCCTGTGTCTAGCCTGTATCTAGCCTGTTTCTAGCCTGTTTCTAGCCTGTGTCTAGCCTGTGTCTAGCTTGTGTCTAGCCTGTGTCTAGCCTGTGTCGTTCCTGTGTCTAGCCTGTGTCTAGCCTTTGTCTAGCCTGTGTCTAGCCTGTGTCTAGCCTGTGTCTAGCCTGTGTCTAGCCTATGTCTAGCCTGTGTCTAGCCTGTGTCTAGCCTGTGTCTACCCTGTTTCTAGCATGTGCCTAGCCTCTTCCTAGCCTGTACCTAGCCAGTGCCTAGCCTGTACCTAGCCAGTACCTAGCCTGTACATAGCCATTATCTAGCATGTACATAGCCTTTGTCTAGCCTGTGCCTAGCCAGTGTCTAGCCTGTGCCTAGCCAGTGTCTAGCCTGTGCCCAGCCAGTGTCTAGCCTGTGTCTAGCCTGTGCCTAGCCTGTGCCTAGCCTGTGTCTAGCCTGTGCTTAGCCAGTGTCTAGTCTGTGCCAAGCCAGTGTCTAGCCTGTGTCTAGCCTGTGTCTAGCTTGTGTCTAGCCAGTGTCTAGCCTGTGCCCAGTCAGTGTCTAGCCTGTGTCTAGCCTGTGCCTTGCCTGTGTCTAGCCTGTGCCTAGCCAGTTTCTAGCCTGTGTCTAGCCTGTGTCTAGCCTGTATCTAGCCTGTGTCTAGCCTGTGTCTAGCCTGTGTCTAGCCTGTGTCTAGCCTGTATCTAGCCTGTGTCTAGCCTGTGTTTAGCCTTTGTCTAGCCTGTGTCTAGCCTGTGTCTAGCATGTGCCTAGCCTCTGCCTAGCCTGTACCTAGCCAGTGTCTAGCCTGTACCTAGCCAGTACCTAGCCTGTACCTAGCCAGTGCCTAGCCTGTACATAGCCATTGTCTAGCCTGTGCCTAGCCTGTGTCTAGCCTGTGTCTAGCCTGTGCCTTGCCATGTGCATAGCCTGTGCCTAGTCAGTGTCTAGCCTGTGTCTAGCCTGTGCCTTGCCTGAGACAGGCATGTGCATAGCGTGTGCCTAGCCAGTGTCTAGCCAGTGCCTAGCCTGTGTCTAGCCGGTGTCTAGCCTGTGTCTAGCCTATGCCTAGCCTGTGCCTAGCCTGTGTCTAGTCTGTGTCTAGCCTGTGTCTAGCCTGTGTCTAGCCTGTGTCTAGCCTGTGTCTAGCCTGTGCCTAGCCTGTGTCTAGCCTGTGTCTAGCCTGTATCTAGCCTGTGTCTAGCCTGTTTCTAGCCTGTGTCTAGCCTGTGACTAGCCTGTGCCTTGCCTGAAACAGGCATGTGCATAACGTGTGCCTAGCCAGTGTCTAGCCAGTGCCTAGCCTGTACCTAGCCAGTGTCTAGCCTTTGTCTAGCCTGTGCATAGCCTGTGTCTAGCCTGTGCCTAGCCAGTGTATAGCCTGTGCCTAGCCAGTGTCTAGCCTGTGTCTAGCCTGTGCCTAGCCTGTGCCTAGCCTGTGACTGGCCTGTGCCTAGCCTGTACCTAGCTTGTTCCTAGCTTGTGTCTAGCCTGTGCCTAGCCTGTGGCTAGCCTGTGCCTAGCCTATGCCTAGCCTGTGTCTAGCCTGTGCCTAGCCTATGCCTAGCCTGTGTCTAGCCTGTGTCTAGCCTGTGTCTAGCCTGTGTCTAGCCTGTGTCTAGCCTGTGTCTAGCCTGTGTCTAGCCTGTTTCCAGCCTGTTTCTAGCCTGTGTCTAGCCTGTGTCTAGCCTGTGTCTAGCCTGTGTCTAGCCTGTGTCTAGCCTGTGTCTAGCCTGTGTCTAGCCTGTGTCTAGCCTGTGTCTAGCCTGTGTCTAGCCTGTGTCTAGCCTGTCTCTAGCCTGTGTCTAGCCTGTGCCTAGCCTGTGTCTAGCCTGTTCCCAGCCTGTTTCTAGCCTGTGTCTAGCCTGTGTCTAGCCTGTGTCTAGCCTGTGTCTAGCCTGTGTCTAGCCTGTGTCTAGCCTGTCTCTAGCATGTGCCTAGCCTCTGCCTAGCCTGTACCTAGCCAAAGCCTAGCCTCTGCCTAGCCTGTGCCAAGCCAGTGTCTAGCCTGTGCCTAGCCAGTTTCTAGCCTGTGTCTAGCCTGTACTTAGCTAGTGTCTAGTCTGTGCCAAGCCCGTGTCTAGCCTGTGTCTGGCCTGTGTCTAGCCTGTATCTAGCCTGTTTCAAGCCTGTGTCTAGCCTGTGTCTAGCCTGTGTCTAGCCTGTGTCTAGCTTGTGTCTAGCCTGTGTCTAGCCTGTGTCGAGCCTGTGTCTAGCCAGTGTCTAGCCTGTGCCTTGCCTAAAACTGGCATGTGCATAGCGTATGCCTAGCCAGTATCTAGCCAGTGCCTAGCCTGTGCCTAGCCAGTGTCTAGCCTTTGCCTAGCCTTTGTCAAGCATGTGCATAGCCAGAGTCTAGCCTGTGCCTAGCCAGTGTGTAGCCTTCGTCTAGCCTGTGTCTAGTCTGTGTCTAGCCTGTGTCTAGCCTTTGTCTAGCCTGTGTCTAGCCTCTGCCTAGCCTGTACCTAGCCAGTGCCTAGCCTCTACCTAGCCAGTACCTAGCCTGTACCTATCCAGTGCCTAGCCTGTTCATAGCCATTGTCTAGCCTGTTCATAGCCATTGTCTAGCCTTTGCCTAGCCAGTGTCTAGCCTGTGCCCAGCCTGTGTCTAGCCTGTGTCTAGCCTGTGCCTAGCCAGTTTGTAGACTGTGCTTAGCCAGTGTCTAGTCTGTGCCAAGCCAGTTTCTAGCCTGTGTTTAGTCTGTTTTTAGCCTGTGTCTAGCCTGTGTCTAGACTGTGTCTAGCCTGTCTTTAGCTTGTGTCTAGCCTGTGTCTAGCCTGTGTCTAGCCTGTGTCTGGCCTGTGTCTAACCTGTGTCTAGCCTGTGTCTAGCCTGTGTCTAGCCTGTGTCTAGCCTGTGTCTAGCCTGTGTCTAGCCTGTTTCTAGCCTGTGTCTAGCCTGTGTCTAGCCTATGTCTAGCCTGTGCCTAGCCTGTGTCTAGCCTGTGCCTAGCCTGTGCCTAGCCTGTGTCTAGCCTGTGCCTAGCCTGTGCCTTGCCTGTGTCTAGCCTGTGTCTAGCCTGTGTCTAGGCTGTGTCTAGCCTTTGTCTAGCCTGTATCTAGCCTGTGTCTAGCCTGTGTCTAGCCTGTGCCTAGCCAGTGTCTAGCCTGTGCCCAGCCAGTGTCTAGCCTGTGTCTAGCCTGTGCCTTGCCAGTTTCTAGCCTGTGTCTAGCCTGTGTCTAGCTTTTGTCTAGCCTGTGTCAAGCCTATGTCTAGCCTGTGTCTAGCCTATGTCTAGCCTGTGTCTAGCCTGTGTCTAGCCTGTGCCTAGCCAGTTTCTAGCCTGTGACTAGCCTGTGCCTAGCCAGTGTCTAGTCTGTGCCTAGCCAGTGTCTAGCCTGTGCCTAGCCAGTGTCTAGTCTGTGCCTAGCCTGTGCCTAGCCAGTGTCTAGCCTGTGCCTAGCCAGTGTCTAGCCTGTGCCCAGCCAGTGTCTAGCCTGTGTCTAGCCAGTGCCTAGCCAGTTTCTAGCCTGTGTCTAGCCTGTGCTTAGCCAGTGTCAAGTCCATGCCAAGCCAGTGTCTAGCCTGTGTCTAGCCTGTGTCTAGCCTGTGTCTAGCCTGTATCTAGCCTGTTTCTAGCCTGTTTCTAGCCTGTGTCTAGCCTGTGTCTAGCTTGTGTCTAGCCTGTGTCTAGCCTGTGTCGTTCCTGTGTCTAGCCTGTGTCTAGCCTTTGTCTAGCCTGTGTCTAGCCTGTGTCTAGCCTGTGTCTAGCCTGTGTCTAGCCTATGTCTAGCCTGTGTCTAGCCTGTGTCTAGCCTGTGTCTACCCTGTTTCTAGCATGTGCCTAGCCTCTTCCTAGCCTGTACCTAGCCAGTGCCTAGCCTGTACCTAGCCAGTACCTAGCCTGTACATAGCCATTATCTAGCATGTACATAGCCTTTGTCTAGCCTGTGCCTAGCCAGTGTCTAGCCTGTGCCTAGCCAGTGTCTAGCCTGTGCCCAGCCAGTGTCTAGCCTGTGTCTAGCCTGTGCCTAGCCTGTGCCTAGCCTGTGTCTAGCCTGTGCTTAGCCAGTGTCTAGTCTGTGCCAAGCCAGTGTCTAGCCTGTGTCTAGCCTGTGTCTAGCTTGTGTCTAGCCAGTGTCTAGCCTGTGCCCAGTCAGTGTCTAGCCTGTGTCTAGCCTGTGCCTTGCCTGTGTCTAGCCTGTGCCTAGCCAGTTTCTAGCCTGTGTCTAGCCTGTGTCTAGCCTGTATCTAGCCTGTGTCTAGCCTGTGTCTAGCCTGTGTCTAGCCTGTGTCTAGCCTGTATCTAGCCTGTGTCTAGCCTGTGTTTAGCCTTTGTCTAGCCTGTGTCTAGCCTGTGTCTAGCATGTGCCTAGCCTCTGCCTAGCCTGTACCTAGCCAGTGTCTAGCCTGTACCTAGCCAGTACCTAGCCTGTACCTAGCCAGTGCCTAGCCTGTACATAGCCATTGTCTAGCCTGTGCCTAGCCAGTGTCTAACCTGTGCCTAGCCAGTGTCTAGCCTGTGCCCAGCCAGTGTCTAGCAAGTGCCTAGCCAGTTTCTAGCCTGTGTCTAGCCTGTGCTTAGCCAGTGTTTAGTCTGTGCCAAGCCAGTGTCTAGCCTGTGTCTAGCCTGTGTCTAGCCTGTGTCTAGCCTGTGTCTAGCCTGTTTCCAGCCTGTTTCTAGCCTGTGTCTAGCCTGTGTCTAGCTTGTGTCTAGCATGTGTCTAGCCTGTGTCTAGCCAGTGTCTAGCCTGTGTCAAGCCTGTGTCTAGCCTGTGTCTAGCCTGTGTCTAGCCTGTGTCCAGCCTGTGTCTAGCCTGTGTCTAGCCTGTGTCTAGCCTGTTTCCAGCCTGTTTCTAGCCTGTGTCTAGCCTGTGTCTAGCCTGTGACTAGCCTGTGTCTAGCCTGTGCCTTGCATGTGACTGGCATGTGCATAGCCTGTGCCTAGCCTGTGTCTAGCCTGTGTCTAGCCTGTGCCTTGCCTGTGACTGGCATGTGCATAGCCTGTGCCTAGCCTATGTCTAGCCTGTGTCTAGCCTGTGCCTTGCCTGTGACTGGCATGTGCATAGCCTGTGCTTAGCCAGTGTCTAGCCTGTTTCTAGCCTGTGCCTTGCCTGAGACAGGCATGTGCATAGCGTGTGCCTAGCCAGTGTCTAGCCAGTGCCTAGCCTGTGCCTAGCCAGTGTCTAGCCTTTGTCTAGCCTGTGCATAGCCTGTGTCTAGCCTGTGCTTAGCCAGTGTATAGCCTCTGTCTAGCCTGTGTCTAGTCTGTGTCTAGCCGGTGTCTAGCCGGTGTCTAGCCTATGCCTAGCCTGTGCCTAGCCTGTGTCTAGTCTGTGTCTAGCCTGTGTCTAGCCTGTGTCTAGCCTGTGTCTAGCCTGTGTCTAGCCTGTGTCTAGCCTGTGTCTAGCCTGTGTCTAGCCTGTGTCTAGCCTGTGTCTAGCCTGTGTCTAGCCTGTGTCTAGCCTGTGTCTAGCCTGTGTCTAGCCTGTGTCTAGCCTGTGTCCAGCCTGTGTCTAGCCTGTATCTAGCCTGTGTCTAGCCTGTGTCTAGCCTTTGTCTAGCCTGTGTCTAGCCTGTGTCTAGCCTGTGTCTAGCATGTGCCTAGCCTCTGCCTAGCCAGTACCTAGCTTGTACCTAGCCAGTGCCTAGCCTGTACATAGCCTGTGTCTAGCCTGTGTCTAGCCTGTGTCTAGCCTGTGTCTAGCCTGTGTCTAGCCTGTGTCTAGCCTGTGTCTAGCCTGTGTCTAGCCTGTGTCTAGCCTGTGTCTAGCCTGTGTCTAGCCTGTGTCTAGCCTGTGTCTAGTCTGTGTCTAACATGTGCCAAGCCAGTGTCTAGCCTGTGTCTAGCCTGTGTCTAGCCTGTGCCTTGCCTGTGACTGGCATGTGCATACCCTGTGCCTAGCCAGTGTCTAGCCTGTGCCTAGCCAGTGTATAGCCTGTGCCTAGCCAGTGTCTAGCCTGTGTCTAGCCTGTGCCTAGCCAGTTTCTAGCCTGTGTCTAGCCTGTGCTTAGCCAGTTTCTAGTCTGTGCCAAGCCAGTGTCTAGCCTGTGCCTAGCCAGTGTCTAGCCTGTGCCTTGCCTGTGACTGGCATGTGCATACCCTGTGCCTAGCCAGTGTCTAGCCTGTGTCTAGCTTGTGCATTGCCTGAGACTGGCATGTGCATAGCCTGTGCCTAGCCAGTGTCTAGCATGTGTCTAGCCTGTGCCTTGCCTGAGACTGGCATGTGCATAGCGTGTGCCTAGCCAGTGTCTAGCCTGTGTCTAGCCTGTGCCTTGCCTGAGACTGGCATGTGCATAGCGTGTGCCTAACCAGTGTCTAGCCAGTGCCTAGCCTGTGCCTAGCCTGTGCCTAGCCTGTGCCTTGCCTGTGCCTAGCCTGTGCCTTGCCTGTGACTGGCATGTGCATAGCCTGTGCTTAGCCAGTGTCTAGCCTGTTTCTAGCCTGTGCCTTGCCTGAGACAGGCATGTGCATAGCGTGTGCCTAACCAGTGTCTAGCCAGTGCCTAGCCTGTGCCTAGCCTGTGCCTTGCCTGTGTCTAGTCTGTGCCTTGCATGTGACTGGCATGTGCATAGCCTGTGCCTAGCCTGTGTCTAGCCTGTGTCTAGCCTGTGCCTTGCCTGTGACTGGCATGTGCATAGCCTGTGCTTAGCCAGTGTCTAGCCTGTTTCTAGCCTGTGCCTTGCCTGAGACAGGCATGTGCATAGCGTGTGCCTAGCCAGTGTCTAGCCAGTGCCTAGCCTGTGCCTAGCCAGTGTCTAGCCTTTGTCTAGCCTGTGCATAGCCTGTGTCTAGCCTGTGCCTAGCCAGTGTATAGCCTCTGTCTAGCCTGTGTCTAGTCTGTGTCTAGCCGGTGTCCAGCCGGTGTCTAGCCTATGCCTAGCCTGTGTCTAGCCTGTGTCTAGCCTGTGTCTAGCCTGTGTCTAGCCTGTGTCTAGCCTGTGTCTACCCTGTGTCTAGCCTGTGTCTAGCCTGTGTCTAGCCTGTGTCTAGCCTGTGCCTAGCCAGTGTCTAGCCAGTGCCCAACCAGTGTCTAGCCTGTGTCTAGCCTGTGCCTAGCAAGTTTCTAGCCTGTGTCTGGCCTGTGTCTAGCCTGTGTCTAGCCTGTGTCTAGCATGTGCCTAGCCTCTGCCTAGCCTCTGCCTAGCCTCTGCCTAGCCTGTACGTAGCCAGTGCCTAGCCTCTGCCTAGCCTGTGCCCAGCCAGTGTCTAGCCTGTGTCTAGCCTGTGCTTAGCCAGTGTCTAGTCTGTGCCAAGCCTGTGTCTAGCCTGTTTCAAGCCTGTGTGTAGCCTGTGTCTAGCCTGTGTCTAGCTTGTGTCTAGCCTGTGTCTAGCTTGTGTCTAGCCTGTGTCTAGCCTGTGTCTAGCCTGTGTCTAGCCTGTGCCTAGCCAGTGTCTAGCCTGTGCCTAGCCAGTGTCTAGCCTGTGCCTAGCCAGTTTCTAGCCTGTGTCTAGCCTGTGCTTAGCCAGTGTCTAGTCTGTGCCAAGCCTGTGTCTAGCCTGTTTCAAGCCTGTGTCTAGCCTGTGTCTAGCCTGTGTCTAGCCTGTGTCTAGCCTGTGTCTAGCCTGTGTCTAGCCTGTGTCTAGCCTGTGTCTAGCCTGTGTCTAGCCTGTGTCTAGCCTGTGTCTAGCCTGTGTCGTGCCTGTGTCTAGCTTGTGTCTAGCCTGTGTCAGGCCTGTGCTTAGCCAGTGTCTAGTCTGTGCCAAGCCCGTGTCTAGCCTGTGTCTAGCCTGTGTCTAGCCTGTGTCTAGCCTGTGTCTAGCCTGTGCCTAGCAAGTTTCTAGCCTGTGTCTGGCCTGTGTCTAGCCTGTGTATAGCCTGTGTCTAGCTTGTGTCTAGCATGTGCCTAGCCTCCGCCAAGCCTGTACGTAGCCAGTGCCTAGCCTCTGCCTAGCCTGTGCCCAGTCAGTGTCTAGCCTGTGTCTAGCCTGTGCCTAGCCAGTTTCTAGCCTGTGTTTAGCCTGTGCTTAGCCAGTGTCTAGTCTGTGCCAAGCCCGTGTCTAGCCTGTGTCTAGCCTGTGTCTAGCTTGTGTCTTTCCTGTGTCTAGCTTGTGTCTAGCCTGTGTCTAGCCTGTGTCTAGCCTGTGTCTAGCCTGTGTCTAGCCTGTGTGTAGCCTGTGCCTAGCCAGTGCCTAGCCAGTGTCTAGCCTGTGCCCAGCCAGTGTCTAGCCTGTGTCTAGCCTGTGCCTAGCCAGTTTTTAGCCTGTGTCTAGCCTTTGTCTAGCCTGTGTCTAGCCTGTGTCTAGTCTGTTTCAAGCCTGTGTCTATCCTGTGTCTAGCCTGTGTCTAGCTTGTGTCTTGCCTGTGTCTAGCTTGTGTCTAGCCTGTGTCTAGCCTGTGTCTAGCCTGTGTCTAGCCTGTGTCTAGCCTGTGTCTAGCCTGTGTCTAGCCTGTGTCTAGCCTGTGTCTAGCCTGTGTCTAGCCAGTGCCTAGCCAGTGTCTAGCGTGTGCCCAGCCAGTGTCTAGCCTGTGTCTAGCCTGTGCCTAGCCAGTTTCTAGCCTATGTCTAGCCTATGTCTAGCCTGTGTCTAGCCTGTGTCTAGCATGTGTCTAGCCTGTGTCTAGCCTGTGTCTAGCCTGTGTCTAGCCTGTGTCTAGCCTGTGTCTAGCCTGTGTCTAGCCTGTGTCTAGCCTGTGTCTAGCCTGTGTCTAGTCTGTGTCTAGCCTGTGCCTAGACAGTGTCTAGTCTGTGTCTAGCCTGTGCCTAGACAGTGTCTAGCCTGTGCCCAGCCAGTGTCTAGCCTGTGTCTAGCCTGTGCCTAGCCAGTTTTTAGCCAGTGTCTAGCCTGTGTCTAGCCTGTGTCTAGCCAGTGTCTGGCCTGTGTCTAGCCAGTGTATAGCCTCTGTCTAGCCTGTGCCTAGCCTGTTTCTAGCCTGTGCTTAGCCAGTGTCTAATCCGTGCCAAGCCTGTGTCTAGCCTGTTTCAAGCCTGTGTCTAGCCTGTGTCTAGCCTGTGTCTAGCCTGTGTCTAGCCTGTGTCTAGCCTGTGTCTAGCCTGTGTCTAGCCTGTGTCTAGCCTGTGTCTAGCCTGTGTCTAGCCTGTGTCTAGCCTGTGTCTAGCCTGTGTTTAGCCTGTGTCTAGCCTGTGTCTAGCCTGTGTCTAGCCTGTGTCTAGCCTGTGTCTAGCCTGTGTCTAGCCTGTGTCTAGCCTGTGTCGTGCCTGTGTCTAGCTTGTGTCTAGCCTGTGTCAGGCCTGTGCTTAGCCAGTGTCTAGTCTGTGCCAAGCCCGTGTCTAGCCTGTGTCTAGCCTGTGTCTAGCCTGTGTCTAGCCTGTGTCTAGCCTGTGTCTAGCCTGTGTCTAGCCTGTGCCTAGCAAGTTTCTAGCCTGTGTCTGGCCTGTGTCTAGCCTGTGCCTTGCCTGAGACTGGCATGTGCATAGCGTGTGCCTAACCAGTGTCTAGCCAGTGCCTTGCCTGTGCCTAGCCTGTGCCTTGCCTGTGTCTAGCCTGTGCCTTGCCTGTGACTGGCATGTGCATAGCCTGTGCTTAGCCAGTGTCTAGCCTGTTGCTAGCCTGTGCCTTGCCTGAGACAGGCATGTGCATAGCGTGTGCCTAACCAGTGTCTAGCCAGTGCCTAGCCTGTGCCTAGCCTGTGCCTTGCCTGTGTCTAGTCTGTGCCTTGCATGTGACTGGCATGTGCATAGCCTGTGCCTAGCCTGTGTCTAGCCTGTGTCTAGCCTGTGCCTTGCCTGTGACTGGCATGTGCATAGCCTGTGCTTAGCCAGTGTCTAGCCTGTTTCTAGCCTGTGCCTTGCCTGAGACAGGCATGTGCATAGCGTGTGCCTAGCCAGTGTCTAGCCAGTGCCTAGCCTGTGCCTAGCCAGTGTCTAGCCTTTGTCTAGCCTGTGCATAGCCTGTGTCTAGCCTGTGCCTAGCCAGTGTATAGCCTCTGTCTAGCCTGTGTCTAGTCTGTGTCTAGCCTGGTGTCCAGCCGGTGTCTAGCCTATGCCTAGCCTGTGTCTAGCCTGTGTCTAGCCTGTGTCTAGCCTGTGTCTAGCCTGTGTCTAGCCTGTGTCTAGCCTGTGTCTACCCTGTGTCTAGCCTGTGTCTAGCCTGTGTCTAGCCTGTGTCTAGCCTGTGTCTAGCCTGTGTCTAGCCTGTGCCTAGCCAGTGTCTAGCCAGTGCCCAACCAGTGTCTAGCCTGTGTCTAGCCTGTGTCTAGCCTGTGCCTAGCAAGTTTCTAGCCTGTGTCTGGCCTGTGTCTAGCCTGTGTCTAGCCTGTGTCTAGCATGTGCCTAGCCTCTGCCTAGCCTCTGCCTAGCCTGTACGTAGCCAGTGCCTAGCCTCTGCCTAGCCTGTGCCCAGCCAGTGTCTAGCCTGTGTCTAGCCTGTGCCTAGCCAGTTTCTAGCCTGTGTCTAGCCTGTGCTTAGCCAGTGTCTAGTCTGTGCCAAGCCTGTGTCTAGCCTGTTTCAAGCCTGTGTGTAGCCTGTGTCTAGCCTGTGTCTAGCTTGTGTCTAGCC
Organism: Zaprionus indianus; assembly: GCA_018904595.1. Classification (NCBI taxonomy): domain Eukaryota; kingdom Metazoa; phylum Arthropoda; class Insecta; order Diptera; family Drosophilidae; genus Zaprionus; species Zaprionus indianus. The sequence goes on from JAEIHA010000589.1 coordinate 128,152, forward strand.
TGTGTCTAGCTTGTATCTAGCCTGTGTCTAGCCTGTGTCTAGCCTGTGTCTAGCCTGTGTCTAGCCTGTGCCTAGCCAGTGTCTAGCCTGTGCCTAGCCAGTGTCTAGCCTGTGCCTAGCCAGTTTCTAGCCTGTGTCTAGCCTGTGCTTAGCCAGTGTCTAGTCTGTGTCTAGCCTGTTTCAAGCCTGTGTCTAGCCTGTGTCTAGCCTGTGTCTAGCCTGTGTCTAGCCTGTGTCTAGCCTGTGTCTAGCCTGTGTTTAGCCTGTGTCTAGCCTGTGTCTAGCCTGTGTCGTGCCTGTGTCTAGCTTTTGTCTAGCCTGTGTCAGGCCTGTGCTTAGCCAGTGTCTAGTCTGTGCCAAGCCCGTGTCTAGCCTGTGTCTAGCCTGTGTCTAGCCTGTGTCTAGCCTGTGTCTAGCCTGTGCCTAGCAAGTTTCTAGCCTGTGTCTGGCCTGTGTCTAGCCTGTGTCTAGCTTGTGTCTAGCATGTGCCTAGCCTCCGCCTAGCCTGTACGTAGCCAGTGCCTAGCCTCTGCCTAGCCTGTGCCCAGTCAGTGTCTAGCCTGTGTCTAGCCTGTGCCTAGCCAGTTTCTAGCCTGTGTTTAGCCTGTGCTTAGCCAGTGTCTAGTCTGTGCCAAGCCCGTGTCTAGCCTGTGTCTAGCCTGTGTCTAGCTTGTGTCTTGCCTGTGTCTAGCTTGTGTCTAGCCTGTGTCTAGCCTGTGTCTAGCCTGTGTCTAGCCTGTGTCTAGCCTGTGTCTAGCCTGTGCCTAGCCAGTGCCTAGCCAGTGTCTAGCCTGTGCCCAGCCAGTGTCTAGCCTGTGTCTAGCCTGTGCCTAGCCAGTTTTTAACCTGTGTCTAGCCTTTGTCTAGCCTGTGTCTAGCCTGTGTCTAGTCTGTTTCAAGCCTGTGTCTATCCTGTGTCTAGCCTGTGTCTAGCTTGTGTCTTGCCTGTGTCTAGCTTGTGTCTAGCCTGTGTCTAGCCTGTGTCTAGCCAGTGCCTAGCCAGTGTCTAGCGTGTGCCCAGCCAGTTTTTAACCTGTGTCTAGCCTTTGTCTAGCCTGTGTCTAGCCTGTGTCTAGTCTGTTTCAAGCCTGTGTCTATCCTGTGTCTAGCCTGTGTCTAGCCTGTGTCTAGCCTGTGTCTAGCCTGTGTCTAGCCTGTGTCTAGCCTGTGTCTAGCCAGTGCCTAGCCAGTGTCTAGCGTGTGCCCAGCCAGTGTCTAGCCTGTGTCTAGCCTGTGCCTAGCCAGTTTCTAGCCTTTGTCTAGCCTGTGTCTAGCCTGTGTCTAGCCTGTGTCTAGCCTGTGTCTAGCCTGTGTCTAGCCTCTGTCTAGCCTGTGTCTAGTCTGTGTCTAGCCTTTGCCTAGACAGTGTCTAGCCTGTGCCCAGCCAGTGTCTAGCCTGTGTCTAGCCTGTGCCTAGCCACTTTTTAGCCAGTGTCTAGCCTGTGTCTAGCCTGTGTCTAGCCTGTGTCTGGCCTGTGTCTAGCCAGTGTATAGCCTCTGTCTAGCCTGTGCCTAGCCTGTTTCTAGCCTGTGCTTAGCCATTGTCTAATCCGTGCCAAGCCTGTGTCTAGCCTGTTTCAAGCCTGTGTCTAGCCTGTGTCTAGCCTGTGTCTAGCCTGTGTCTAGCCTGTGTCTAGCCTGTGTCTAGCCTGTGTCTAGCCTGTGTCTAGCCTGTGTCTAGCCTGTGTCTAGCCTGTGTCTAGCCTGTGTCTAGCCTGTGTCTAGCCTGTGTCTAGCCTGTGTCGTGCCTGTGCCAAGCCTGTGTCTAGCCTGTTTCAAGCCTGTGTCTAGCCTGTGTCTAGCCTGTGTCTAGCCTGTGCTTAGCCAGTGTCTAGTGTGTGCCAAGCCCGTGTCTAGCCTGTGTCTAGCCTGTGTCTAGCCTGTGTCTAGCCTGTGTCTAGCCTGTGTCTAGCCTGTGTCTAGCCTGTGCCTAGCAAGTTTCTAGCCTGTGTCTGGCCTGTGTCTAGCCTGTGTTTAGCCTGTGTCTAGCTTGTGTCTAGCATGTGCCTAGCCTCCGCCTAGCCTGTACGTAGCCAGTGCCTAGCCTCTGCCTAGCCTGTGCCCAGTCAGTGTCTAGCCTGTGTCTAGCCTGTGCCTAGCCAGTTTCTAGCCTGTGTTTAGCCTGTGCTTAGCCAGTGTCTAGTCTGTGCCAAGCCCGTGTCTAGCCTGTGTCTAGCCTGTGTCTAGCTTGTGTCTTGCCTGTGTCTAGCTTGTGTCTAGCCTGTGTCTAGCCTGTGTCTAGCCTGTGTCTAGCCTGTGTCTAGCCTGTGTCTAGCCTGTGCCTAGCCAGTGCCTAGCCAGTGTCTAGCCTGTGCCCAGCCAGTGTCTAGCCTGTGTCTAGCCTGTGCCTAGCCAGTTTTTAGCCTGTGTCTAGCCTTTGTCTAGCCTGTGTCTAGCCTGTGTCTAGTCTGTTTCAAGCCAGTGTCTATCCTGTGTCTAGCCTGTGTCTAGCTTGTGTCTTGCCTGTGTCTAGCCTGTGTCTAGCCTGTGTCTAGCCTGTGTCTAGCCTGTGTCTAGCCTGTGTCTAGCCTGTGTCTAGCCAGTGCCTAGCCAGTGTCTAGCGTGTGCCCAGCCAGTGTCTAGCCTGTGTCTAGCCTGTGCCTAGCCAGTTTCTAGCCTGTGTCCAGCCTTTGTCTAGCCTGTGTCTAGCCTGTGTTTAGCCTGTGTCTAGCCTGTGTCTAGCCTGTGTCTAGCCTGTGTCTAGCCTGTGTCTAGCCTGTGTCTAGCCTGTGTCTAGCCTGTGTCTAGCCTGTGTCTAGTCTGTCTCTAGATTTTGCCCAGACAGTGTCTAGCCTGTGCCCAGCCAGTGTCTAGCCTGTGTCTAGCCTGTGCCTAGCCAGTTTTTAACCAGTGTCTAGCCTGTGTCTAGCCTGTGTCTAGCCTGTGTCTAGCCTGTGTCTAGCCTGTGTCCGGCCTGTGTCTAGATAGTGTATAGCCTCTGTCTAGCCTGTGCCTAGCCTGTTTCTAGCCTGTGCTTAGCCAGTTTCTAATCCGTGCCAAGCCAGTGTCAAGCCTGTGTCTAGCCTGTATCTAGCCTGTTTCTAGCCTGTGTCTAGCCTGTGTCTAGCCTGTGTCTAGCTTGTGTCTAGCCTGTGTCTAGCCTGTGTCTAGCCAGTGTCTAGCCTGTGTCTAGCCTGTGTCTAGCCAGTGTCTAGCCTGTGTCTAGCCTGTGTCTAGCCTGTGTCTAGCCTGTGTCTAGCCTGTGTCTAGCCTGTGTCTAGCCTGTGTCTAGCCTGTGTCTAGCCTGTGTCTAGCCTGTGTCTAGCCTGTGTCTAGCCTGTGTCTAGCCTGTGTCTAGCCTGTGTCTAGCCTGTGTCTAGCCTGTGTCTAGCCTGTGTCTAGCCTGTGTCTAGCCTGTGTCAAGTATGTGCCTAGCCTGTACCTAGCCATTGTCTAGCCTGTTCATAGCCATTGTCTAGCCTTTGCCTAGCCAGTGTCTAGCCTGTGCCTAGCCAGTGTCTAGGCTGTGCCCAGCCTGTGTCTAGCCTGTGTCTAGCATGCGCCTAGCCAGTTTGTAGACTGTGCTTAGCCAGTGTCTAGTCTGTGCCAAGCCAGTTTCTAGCCTGTGTCTAGCCTGTGTCTAGAATGTGTCTAGCCTGTGTCTAGCCTGTGTCTAGCCTGTGTCTGGCCTGTGTCTAGCCAGTGTATAGCCTCTGTCTAGCCTGTGCCTAGCCAGTTTCTAGCCTGTGTCTAGCCTGTGCTTAGCCAGTGTCTAATCCGTGCCAAGCCTGTGTCTAGAATGTGTCTAGCCTGTGTCTAGCCTGTGTCTAGCCTGTGTCTAGCCTGTGTCTAGCCTGTGTCTAGCCTGTGTCAAGCCTGTGTCTAGCCTGTGTCTAGCCTATGTCTAGCCTGTTTCTGGCCTGTGTCTAGCGCGTGTGTAGCCTGTGCCTAGCCAGTGTCTAGCCTGTGTCTTGCCTGTGTCTAGCCTGTGTCTAGGATGTGTCTAGCCTGTGTCTAGCCTGTGTCTAGCCTGTGTCTAGCTTGTGTCTAGCCTGTGTCTAGCCTGTGTCTAGCCTGTGTCTAGCCTGTGTCTAGCCTGTGTCTAGCCTGTGTCTAGCCTGTGTCTAGCCTGTGTCTAGCCTGTGTCTAGCCTGTGCCTAGCCAGTGTCTAGCCTGTGCCCAGCCAGTGTCTAGCCTGTGTCTAGCCTGTGTCTAGCCTGTGTCTAGCCTGTGTCTAGCCTGTGTCTAGCCTGTGTCTAGCCTGTGTCTAGCCTGTGTCTAGCCTGTGTCTAGCCTGTGTCTAGCCTGTGTCTAGCCTGTGTCTAGCCTGTGTCTAGCCTGTGTCTAGCCTGTGTCTAGCCTGTTTCTAGCCTGTTTCTAGCCTGTGTCTAGCCTGTGTCTAGCCTGTGTCTAGCCTGTGTCTAGCCTGTGTCTAGCCTGTGTCTAGCCTGTTTCTAGCCTGTGTCTAGCCTGTGTCTAGCCTGTGTCTAGCTTGTGTCTAGCCTGTGTCTAGCCTGTGTCTAGCCTGTGTCTAGCCTGTGTCTAGCCTGTGTCTAGCCTGTGTCTAGCCTGTGTCTAGCCTGTGTCTAGCCTGTGTCTAGCCTGTGTCTAGCCTGTGTCTAGAATGTGTCTAGCCTGTGTCTAGCCTGTGTCTAGCCTGTGTCTAGCCTGTGTCTAGCCTGTGTCTAGCCTGTGTCTAGCCTGTGTCTAGCCTGTGTCTAGCCTGTGTCTAGCCTGTGTCTTGCCTGTGTCTAGCCTGTGTCTAGAATGTGTCTAGCCTGTGTCTAGCCTGTGTCTAGCCTGTGTCTAGCCTGTGTCTAGCCTGTGTCTAGCCTGTGTCTAGCCTGTGTCTAGCCTGTGCCTAGCCTGTGTCTAGCCTGTGTCTAGCCTGTGTCTAGCCTGTGTCTAGCCTGTGCCTAGCCTGTGTCTTGCCTGTGACTGGCATGTGCATAGCCTGTGCCTAGCCAGTGTCTAGCCTGTGTCTAGCCTGTGCCTTGCCTAAAACTGGCATGTGCATAGCGTATGCCTAGCCAGTATCTAGCCAGTGCCTAGCCTGTGCCTAGCCAGTGTCTAGCGTTTGTCTAGCCTGTGCATAGCCAGAGTCTAGCCTGTGCCTAGCCAGTGTGTAGCCTCTGTCAAGCCTGTGTCTAGTCTGTGTCTAGCCTGTGTCTAGTCTGTGTCTAGCCTGTGTCTAGCCTTTGTCTAGCCTGTGTCTAGCCTGTGTCAAGTATGTGCCTAGCCTGTACCTAGCCAGTGTCTAGCCTGTTCATAGCCATTGTCTAGCCTTTGCCTAGCCAGTGTCTAGCCTGTGCCTAGCCAGTGTCTAGCCTGTGCCCAGCCTGTGTCTAGCCTGTGTCTAGCATGCGCCTAGCCAGTTTGTAGACTGTGCTTAGCCAGTGTCTAGTCTGTGCCAAGCCAGTTTCTAGCCTGTGTCTAGCCTGTGTCTAGAATGTGTCTAGCCTGTGTCTAGCCTGTGTCTGGCCTGTGTCTAGCCAGTGTATAGCCTCTGTCTAGCCTGTGCCTAGCCAGTTTCTAGCCTGTGTCTAGCCTGTGCTTAGCCAGTGTGTCTAATCCGTGCCTATGTCTAGCCTGTGTCTAGAATGTGTCTAGCCTGTGTCTAGCCTGTGTCTAGCCTGTGTCAAGCCTGTGTCTAGCCTGTGTCTAGCCTGTGTCTAGCCTGTGTCTAGCCTGTGTCTAGCCTGTGTCTAGCCTGTGTCTAGCCTATGTCTAGCCTGTTTCTGGCCTGTGTCTAGCCTGTGTGTAGCCTGTGCCTAGCCAGTGTCTAGCCTGTGTCTTGCCTGTGTCTAGCCTGTGTCTAGCATGTGTCTAGCCTGTGTCTAGCCTGTGTCTAGCCTGTGTCTAGCCTGTGTCTAGCCTGTGTCTAGCCTGTGTCTAGCCTGTGTCTAGCCTGTGTCTAGCCTGTGTCTAGCCTGTGTCTAGCCTGTGTCTAGCCTGTGTCTAGCCTGTGCCTAGTGTCAGCCTGTGCCTAGCCAGTGTCTAGCCTGTGCCCAGCCAGTGTCTAGCCTGTGTCTAGCCTGTGTCTAGCCTGTGTCTAGCCTGTGTCTAGCCTGTGTCTAGCCTGTGCCTAGCCTGTGTCTTGCCTGTGACTGACATGTGCATAGCCTGTGCCTAGCCAGTGTCTAGCCTGTGTCTAGCCTGTGCCTTGCCTAAAACTGGCATGTGCATAGCGTATGCCTAGCCAGTATCTAGCCAGAGCCTAGCCTGTGCCTAGCCAGTGTCTAGCGTTTGTCTAGCCTGTGCATAGCCAGAGTCTAGCCTGTGCCTAGCCAGTGTGTAGCCTCTGTCTAGCCTGTGTCTAGTCTGTGTCTAGCCTGTGTCTAGTCTGTGTCTAGCCTGTGTCTAGCCTTTGTCTAGCCTGTGTCTAGCCTGTGTCAAGTATGTGCCTAGCCTATACCTAGCCATTGTCTAGCCTGTTCATAGCCATTGTCTAGCCTTTGCCTAGCCAGTGTCTAGCCTGTGCCTAGCCAGTGTCTAGCCTGTGCCCAGCCTGTGTCTAGCCTGTGTCTAGCCTGTGTCTAGCCTGTGTCTAGCCTGTGCTTAGCCAGTGTCCAGTCTGTGCCAAGCCCGTGTCTGGCCTGTGTCTAGCCTGTGTCTAGAATGTGTCTAGCCTGTGTCTAGCCTGTGTCTAGCCTGTGTCTGGCCTGTGTCTAGCCAGTGTATAGCTTCTGTCTAGCCTGTGCCTAGCCAGTTTCTAGCCTGTGTCTAGCCTGTGCTTAGCCAGTGTCTAATCCGTGCCTAGCCAGTGTCTAGCCTGTGTCTAGCCTGTATCTAGCCTGTGTCTAGCCTGTGTCTAGCCTGTGCTTAGCCAGTGTCTAGTCTGTGCCAAGCCCGTGTCTAGCCTGTGTCTAGCTGTGTCTAGCTGTGTCTAGCCTGTGTCTAGCCTGTGTCTAGCCTGTGTCTAGCCTGTGTCTAGCCTGTGTCTAGCCTGTGCCTAGCAAGTTGCTAGCCTGTGTCTGGCCTGTGTCTAGCCTGTGTCTAGCCTGTGTCTAGCCTGTGTCTAGCCTGTGTCTATCATGTGCCTAGCCTCTGCCTAGCCTGTACGTAGCCAGTGCCTAGCCTCTGCCTAGCCTGTGCCCAGGCAGTGTCTAGCCTGTGTCTAGCCTGTGCCTAGCCAGTTTCTAGCCTGTGTCTAGCCTGTGCTTAGCCAGTGTCTAGTCTGTGCCAAGCCCGTGTCTAGCCTGTGTCTAGCCTGTGTCTAGCCTGTGTGTAGCCTGTGTCTAGCCTGTGTCTAGCCTGTTTCAAGCCTGTGTCTAGCCTGTGTCTAGCCTGTGTCTAGCCTGTGTCTAGCCTGTGTCTAGCCTGTGTCTAGCTTGTGTCTAGCCTGTGTCTAGCCTGTGTCTAGCCTGTGTCTAGCCTGTGTCTAGCCTGTGCCTAGCCAGTGCCTAGCCAGTGTCTAGCCTGTGCCTAGCCAGTGTCTAGCCTGTGTCTAGCATGTGCCTAGCTTCTGCCTAGCCTGTGTCGTAGCCAGTGCCTAGCCTCTGCCTAGCCTGTGCCCAGCCAGTGTCTAGCCTGTGTCTAGCCTGTGCTCTAGCCTGTGTCCTAGCCTGTGTCTAGCCTGTGTCTAGCCTGTGTCTAGCCTGTGTCTAGCCTGTGCCTAGCCTGTGTCTAGCCTGTGTCTAGCCTGTGTCTAGCCTGTGTCTAGCCTGTGTCTAGCCTGTGTCTAGCCTGTGTCTAGCCTGTGTCTAGCCTGTGTCTAGCCTGTGTCTAGCCTGTGTCTAGCCTGTGCCTAGCCAGTGCCTAGCCTGTGTCTAGCCTGTGTCTAGCCTGTGTCTAGCCTGTGTCTAGCCTGTGTCTAGCCTGTGTCTAGCCTGTGTCTAGCCTGTGTCTAGCCTGTGTCTAGCCTGTGTCTAGCCTGTGTCTAGCCTGTGTCTAGCCTGTGTCTAGCCTGTGTCTAGCCTGTGTCTAGCCTGTGTCTAGCCTGTGTCTAGCCTGTGTCTAGCCTGTGTCTAGCCTGTGTCTAGCCTGTGTCTAGCCTGTGTCTAGCCTGTGTCTAGCCTGTGTCTAGCCTGTGTCTAGCCAGTGTCTAGCCTGTGTCTAGCCTGTGTCTAGCCTGTGTCTAGCCTGTGTCTAGCCTGTGTCTAGCCTGTGTCTAGCCTGTGTCTAGCCAGTGTCTAGCCTGTGTCTAGCCTGTGTCTAGCCTGTGCCTAGCCAGTGTCTAGCCTGTGTCTAGCCTGTGTCTAGCCTGTGTCTAGCCTGTGCCTAGCCTGTGTCTAGCCTGTGTCTAGCCTGTGTCTAGCCTGTGTCTAGCCTGTGTCTAGCCTGTGTCTAGCCTGTGTCTAGCCTGTGTCTAGCCTGTGTCCAGCCTGTGTCTAGCCTGTGTCTAGCCTGTGTCTAGCCTGTGTCTAGCCTGTGTCTAGCCTGTGTCTAGCCTGTGTCTAGCCTAGCCTGTGTCTAGCCTGTGTCTAGCCTGTGCCTAGCCTGTGTCTAGCCTGTGTCTAGCCTGTGTCTAGCCTGTGTCTAGCCTGTGTCTAGCCAGTGTCTAGCCTGTGTCTAGCCTGTGTCTAGCCTGTGTCTAGCCTGTGCCTAGCCAGTGTCTAGCCTGTGTCTAGCCTGTGCCTAGCCAGTGTCTAGCCTGTGCCTAGCCAGTGTCTAGCCTGTGTCTAGCCTGTGTCTAGCCTGTGTCTAGCCTGTGTCTAGCCTGTGTCTAGCCTGTGTCTAGCCTGTGTCTAGCCTGTGCCTAGCCAGTGTCTAGCCTGTGTCTAGCCTGTGTCTAGCCTGTGTCTAGCCTGTGCCTAGCCAGTGTCTAGCCTGTGTCTAGCCTGTGTCTAGCCTGTGTCTAGCCTGTGTCTAGCCTGTGTCTAGCCTGTGTCTAGCCTGTGTCTAGCCTGTGTCTAGCCTGTGTCTAGCCTGTGTCTAGCCTGTGTCTGCCTAGCCTGTGTCTAGCCTGTGTCTAGCCTGTGTCTAGCCTGTGTCTAGCCAGTGTCTAGCCTGTGTCTAGCCTGTGCCTAGCCAGTGTCTAGCCTGTGTCTAGCCTGTGCCTAGCCTGTGTGTCTAGCCTGTGTCTAGCCTGTGTCTAGCCTGTGTCTAGCCTGTGTCTAGCCTGTGTCTAGCCTGTGTCTAGCCTGTGTCTAGCCTGTGTCTAGCCTGTGTCTAGCCTGTGTCTAGCCTGTGTCTAGCCTGTGTCTAGCCTGTGCCTAGCCTGTGTCTAGCCTGTGTCTAGCCTGTGTCTAGCCTGTGTCTAGCCTGTGTCTAGCCTGTGTCTAGCCTGTGTCTAGCCTGTGTCTAGCCTGTGTCTAGCCTGTGTCTAGCCTGTGTCTAGCCTGTGTCTAGCCTGTGTCTAGCCTGTGTCTAGCCTGTGTCTAGCCTGTGTCTAGCCTGTGTGCCTAGCCTGTGTCTAGCCTGTGTCTAGCCCTGTCTAGCCTGTGTCTAGCCTGTGTCTAGCCTGTGTCTAGCCTGTGTCTAGCCTGTGTCTAGCCTGTGTCTAGCCTGTGTCTAGCCTGTAGCCTGTGTCTGGCCTGTGTCTAGCCTGTGTCTAGCCTGTGTCTCTAGCCTGTGTCTAGCCTGTGTCTAGCCTGTGTCTAGCCTGTGTCTAGCCTGTGTCTAGCCTAGCCTGTGTCTAGCCTGTGTCTAGCCTGTGTCTAGCCTGTGTCTAGCCTGTGTCTAGCCTGTGTCTAGCCTGTGTCTAGCCTGTGCCTGAGCCTGTGTCTGTGCTAGCTGTGTCTAGCCTGTGTCTAGCCTGTGTCTAGCCTGTGTCTAGCCTGTGTCTAGCCTGTGTCTAGCCTGTGTCTAGCCTGTGTCTAGCCTGTGTCTAGCCTGTGTCTAGCCTGTGTCTAGCCTGTGTCTAGCCTGTGTCTAGCCTGTGTCTAGCCTGTGTCTAGCCTGTGTCTAGCCTGTGTCTAGCCTGTGTCTAGCCTGTGCCTGTGTCCTAGCCTGTGTCTAGCCTGTGTCTAGCCTGTGTCTAGCCTGTGTCTAGCCTGTGTCTAGCCTGTGTCTAGCCTGTGTCTAGCCTGTGTCTAGCCTGTGTCTAGCCTGTGTCTAGCCTGTGTCTAGCCTGTGTCTAGCCTGTGTCTAGCCTGTGTCTAGCCTGTGCCTAGCCTGTGTCTAGCCTGTGTCTAGCCTGTGTCTAGCCTGTGTCTAGCCTGTGTCTAGCCTGTGTAGCCTGTGCCTGTGTCTAGCCTGTGTCTAGCCTGTGTCTAGCCTGTGTCTAGGTGTCTAGCCTGTGTCTAGCCTGTGTCTAGCCTGTGTCTAGCCTGTGTCTAGCCTGTGTCTAGCCTGTGTCTAGCCTGTGTCTAGCCTGTGTCTAGCCTGTGTCTAGCCTGTGTCTAGCCTGTGTCTAGCCTGTGTCTAGCCTGTGTCTAGCCTGTGTCTAGCCTGTGTCTAGCCTGTGCCTAGCCAGTGTCTAGCCTGTGTCTAGCCTGTGTCTAGCCTGTGTCTAGCCTGTGTCTAGCCTGTGTCTAGCCTGTGTCTAGCCTGTGTCTAGCCTGTGTCTAGCCTGTGTCTAGCCTGTGTCTAGCCTGTGTCTAGCCTGTGTCTAGCCTGTGTCTAGCCTGTGTCTAGCCTGTGTCTAGCCTGTGTCTAGCCTGTGTCTAGCCTGTGTCTAGCCTGTGTCTAGCCTGTGTCTAGCCTGTGTCTAGCCTGTGTCTAGCCTGTGTCTAGCCTGTGTCTAGCCTGTGTCTAGCCTGTGTCTAGCCTAGCCTGTGTCTAGCCTGTGTCTAGCCTGTGTCTAGCCTGTGCTCTAGCCTGTGTCTAGCCTGTGTCTGAGCCTGTGTCTAGCCCTGTGTCTAGCCTGTGTCTAGCCTGTGCCTAGCCTGTGTCTAGCCTGTGCCTGTGCCTGTGCCTAGCCTGTGTCTAGCCTGTGCCTAGCCAGTGTCTAGCCTGTGTCTAGCCTGTGTCTAGCCTGTGTCTAGCCTGTGTCTAGCCTGTGTCTAGCCTGTGTCTAGCCTGTGTCTAGCCTGTGTCTAGCCTGTGTCTAGCCTGTGTCTAGCCTGTGTCTAGCCTGTGTCTAGCCTGTGTCTAGCCTGTGTCTAGCCTGTGTCTAGCCTGTGTCTAGCCTGTGTCTAGCCTGTGTCTAGCCTGTGCCTAGCCTGTGTCTAGCCTGTGTCTAGCCTGTGTCTAGCCTGTGTCTCTAGCCTGTGTCTAGCCTGTGTCTAGCCTGTGTCTAGCCTGTGTCTAGCCTGTGTCTAGCCTGTGTCTAGCCTGTGTCTAGCCTGTGTCTAGCCTGTGTCTAGCCTGTGTCTAGCCTGTGTCTAGCCTGTGTCTAGCCTGTGTCTAGCCTGTGTCTAGCCTGTGTCTAGCCTGTGTCTAGCCTGTGTCTAGCCTGTGTCTAGCCTGTGTCTAGCCTGTGTCTAGCCTGTGTCTAGCCTGTGTCTAGCCTGTGTCTAGCCTGTGTCTAGCCTGTGTCTAGCCTGTGTCTAGCCTGTGTCTAGCCTGTGTCTAGCCTGTGTCTAGCCCGGGTCTAGGCCTGTGTCTAGCCTGTGTCTAGCCTGTGTTTAGGGCCTGGCCTGTTCCTAGCCTGTGTCTAGCCAGAGTCTAGCCTGTGTCTTGCCTGTGTCTAGCCTGTGTTTAGCCTGCCAGGTCTAGCCTGTGTCTAGCCTGTGTCTAGCCTGTGTCTAGCCTGTGTCTAGCCTGTGTCTAGCCTGTGTCTAGCCTGTGTCTAGCCTGTGTCTAGCCTGTGTCTAGCCTGTGGCTTAGGCCGTGCCCAGGCTCAGTTGAGGCCTGTGTCTAGATTTAGGTCTAGCCTGTGTCTAGCCCAGTCTAGCCT
>JAEIHA010000593.1:0-23815 GCA_018904595.1 Zaprionus indianus
CACACGTGACAGCAAAGCACAGTGGTGGCGCCCATAGGCCATAAATCAAAAAATCGAAGTCAAAATATCTAGGTAAAAGGTAACCAATTTAGCTGTTAAATGTCCAACCATTTCTAGTCCGAACCGATTTTTGCTCGAAACCTAACGGTTCTTTCTAAAAATAGCTTCAAAGTTGTGAACACTTGTTCTTTTGTAAAGCAAAAATTGCATGCATGCACATTTTGTAGTCCAATGCCTAACTTCAAAGAGTTCAAACGTAAAGAATAGTGGTCGGATTTTAATCAACTAAAGTGGAATTTAAAGCTGAAGGTATTTACTTTAAATCTATTAGGTAATAATAAACTAATATGTTAAAGCATTTTTGTAAAATAAATGTTAAAAAAACATACTTTTTGTCATATTTTGTGAGACTTGTTCATGTTTACTTAAGCTTTTAGTTGTGACACCTCTGCTCCCCCCAATGTGACTATTATCAGTGTATTTACCAATGTTTTTAGATAATAAATATGTTAAACATTTAAATATCTTTGTTTCTCGCTTCTGCAGCTTCTTCAGAAAGTTCTCCAATTGATACTAAACAATTCCTTATAATTGAAGGAGCGTGAATAAATATTTTATGCACTGAAGCAGAAAGGTAGTACCATGGATATTTTTCAACAAGTCCTTTCGCAGTTTTCAATGCATAGTCACCGAATTTTTCTGGATATATAATATATCCTGATGACAATGCTTGTGACAGTGTTGCACAATCAATTCCTTGTCAAGGCCTGTTATATCAGCAGAGAAATCTGGATTACCAAAAAAATTTTCTTGACGTATTCCCATCGTTAGATGTTCCACTTCCTCCAGACTTGTGTTTATCTACAATTAGGCCCATTTTTTGCATTCCTTCAAATTATTCATCTGAGTTGGGCTTTCTTCGCAGATGTAACACTTTGCTGATGCCGTTTCGGTTAGAGTATTGCATATTTTACCATCGACATTGATGAGCTGCAAGGAATGTTCTACTAAAAATTTCCTATTTTCAGTGGCAAATATTGAGTTTTTCAGTTGGTCAATTTTAGTTCGGAAATATTGCTCTTCCTCAATGGACAGTTCAGTAGTTTCCTTCTTGAATTGAAATCTGATTGGTCGGCAATAGCGGGTGGATGATGGTCGAGGATTTTTCCAAATTATCTGAGGATTTTTCGATTTTGTAATAATTCTCAGTGGCACATACGATGTAAGAAACAAGCTAACATATTGTCTTGGAGATCTGCATTTGATGTTTTCTGTTTATACGAGGGTCGTTTGATAAGTCCGTGACTTTTTGTATTTGCCGCGCACCTGCTCTAAATACAACACTGCTCCTGTCAGCAGTTATCGATTAACGGCTGACTGTAAAATTTTGAGAAAGCTGCGTTTTTTGGTTTGCGTTTTATAGGCATTGAATGCAGACGATCTCGTGAATTTTAACGAAAATGGAAAAAAGTGAATTTCGTGTGCTAATGGCAAAATTTCATAAATTGGGCTACGAACTGCTACCCCATCCAGCATATTCTCCAGATTTAGCCCCCTGTGACTATTTTTTGTTTCCAAACATGAAGAAATGGCTCGGCGGTAAGAGATTCGGGTCATCACAGAAACAAACGACTATTTTGAGGGCCTTGGAAAACCTATTATTTGGAAGGAATAAAAAATTGGAAAACGCTGGACTAAATGTTGGCTAAAGGAGATTATGTTGGAATAAACGCTTCTTTGACGAAAAAAATATATTTTATTCAAAAAGTCACGGACTTATCAAACGACCCTCGTATTCAGCATGGCCAGTGCTGCAATCGAATCCCCACTTTCCTATTAAAATAACACTGTTAACTGAATCTGCTTCAAAATTCTAGAAAGTTTCTTTCTGAAGCTGCAATATTCGACTTGCAGTGGGATCCAGTAAAATTCAACTTCAGTCATTGATTCGCTTATATTGATGTTTTGTTAATCCGACTTCAACCAACAGTGACAAAACTTCTTCAACATTTGCCTGACTTTGTTCTTGTTGTGACCGCACCTCAGAAGACCGCAAAAAAGAAGCAGAAGTTTCGTCTAGTTTAGAGATTTCCGCTACCCGTCGCCGCTTTGTCCTTTTTGAGCAACCCACAAAGTCAATTTTCAGCCGCCTCGATCACCAGTAACTTTTTTTACGTCGTTTCCACTCAACGAAATGCTTTCCTCTTTGTTAAGCCATTCAGAGTGTACTCTAACAGTTTTCTCCAAAATTCAGCTACTTTTTTGCAAATATAATTAGTGTATTCGGTTAATCTGAAAACTTCTATCGTTTCCTCCATAACTTCGATCAATTTTTGAGCTCGATTTGCCACATTTCTTGATTTTTGTGCATTAAGACCATTTTCCGTGCACCAAATATCAAAAATGTCCATTCCGGAAAAAACGCAAAATGTGCCTAACAGTAAAGTACACAACAGAGTAATAAAAACAAAATAATAAAAAAATATAGTTGAACACAATCACAAACACAATAACGGGATCACAACAACAAACCAAACGCAGCGCTGTAACTAGAAATTAGACCTTGGAATAAAGGGGGACGGCGTTAGAATTTTTAATTTTTGAGTACTTTGGAGCAGAAAGGCGCAAAAGTCTTCTGGTTTTCCTTAATCAAAAAACATTGATAATTACACTAGTTAAGGTTTCATTAAGGGCATCGGTGGGAAACACAACTAAAACTTAAACAAAATATAGAAAAGACGACCACAAAATGCACAAAAAAGGTAAAATTTATATTAATTTCACATAAACGTATTATCAATAGAAAAAATATTATAAAAATAAAAGTACCGTTAGATTTGCAGATAATACCGATTTGATCTTGATAAGTTTGCACATTTTACAGATGGTTTGGCTACCTTATCAGCAAATCGGCTGTGGTACCTTTTTTGATTTTTGGCCTATGGGCGCAACCACTGTGGTATGGTGCGAAGTAGGCAGGAAGGCAGGAACAAGTTAGACTAAGAAACCAGTGTGAGCAAAAGAAGCATAGAATGTGTTACGGACTGCTTGCTCTCGGGGCTGTGCCGGCTAGCTCAGCTGCACTTGGGGAGGAGTTTTTCCCTCTGCCCTGCAATCCGCACAATAAACGGATAAGCTTCGATTCGATCTACAGAGACGTCTCACAACACAAACAGATAAGTAAAATTTAACAACATTAAATACATTAACATATATTTAACGAAATCAAATTTTTTTACAGGTGCTTTAGGTGGCCAATGGCCACAGCGCACCCACCCAACCGTGTGATGCTCCTACTCGAGGATTTCCGAACATCACCCATGTCGTGTAGCTCTTCCTGGCCAATTAAGACCCCCCCCCCCAGCAATAAACTGTTAGCAGAAGTTCATTTTAAACGTTCATTATGGTTAATTCTATAGGTATGTATATTTATGAACTAACATTTTTTTTATTATGATAAATGACTTATACCCTTTCTTTCTCCTTTCTTAGCCCTACCTGCCTACAGAGCTCTATTGACGGATGGGGGCACTCACTCACTAAGGAGCGGCAATAATGATCAAGGGACAGAAGAAAGCAAGGGCTTTCTTAAACACTTATGTTAAGACAAAGAACTGTTTAAATTATACAATAAATTTTGCTTTGACTAATGGAACAATTTGTAAATCTATTCTATTCTACTGATGGTGTTTCCTCATAGGAGCTGAACGGCAAATGTTGATTTGTTCTCGCAAGAAGGGCGAATAAATATATGCCCTGGCGGCTCTCCGCATGGACTGGACTCACCAGGGCGAGGACGTGTAATGGGTGTTCCGTCTGCGTATTTATGAGCAGCTGCACACACATAAAATTATTATTATTTATTTAAACATTACGAAATAAAAAACTCAAATTACACGCACATTTTGAAATAATTATTCGCGGCAAGATAGTTGACTTGACCGCCCTTGGCTCTTGATTCTATGTAACTGACAAAAGCTGCCCTTGAAAATCTAATTGGCGGTCGCTGAGCCTGTGGTCTCGGGCATCTAACCGACAGTTCAAACGGTGCATAAATCCAAACGGTAAGCAGGTTCGCTGACCGATCTGGCTTTTAAAGAGAGGACAAAAATTGCACTGCTTTCTCTGTCGGTAGATGTGTAGCACCAGGCAGCTGTATTCCGCAGAGCGACGAAATAATTGGGGCATTTTCATCGGACTTGGTGTTTTCGGGAGCCGACACAGTTCCCTCGCATGCAGTCCAACAGGCGCACGACGCGGGGCCCCACCATCTTCCAGTCGTTGCCATAATGGGCTTCATCGGTAAATGCGACAATCGTACCACTGGTGTTAGTTGTTGTTGGTGTCTTGGCGTTCGTTTCTTTTTGTTTCAGGCCTATTGGAAAATAACATTACATACGGATATCTTTTGCATGATACACGCCTAGGCGTTTTCCCTGCATATCCTCTAGCAGATATGGATTGTTCCCGACAGCTTGCACAACTCTGGCCCTCAAGAATTTCCTCGCGAATTTTGCGTTGAAA
Source organism: Zaprionus indianus (assembly GCA_018904595.1). Classification (NCBI taxonomy): domain Eukaryota; kingdom Metazoa; phylum Arthropoda; class Insecta; order Diptera; family Drosophilidae; genus Zaprionus; species Zaprionus indianus. The sequence goes on from JAEIHA010000593.1 coordinate 4,525, forward strand.
TTCTTGGAGAAATCGCTAAGGACAAAGTTTCGCCGATAGACTTCTTGCCCAGGAACAGCATGGAAATTTCGGGCTCTCTGGTCGTACCGTTGCTTACTTATTTCATACGCGTCATTGTTTGTCGTTTCTTTCCATACCATCCATCTCATGGTCGCACATCGATCTTAGTTTTCTTGCCAACCTATAGCAACCGCCGTTTAGGTATAGGTGGTGGCCGAATACGGTGAAGAACGGCGTTTGTCCTGTTGCTTCGTGGACGGCATTCCTAATCGCAACTTCAATTTCCGGAGATGTGTGTCCCACTCCCTATGGTCGCCCTGCAGGTAGCTGCGGATGGCTGTCAGCACGGTTCGGTTTACTCTCTCCGCGGCGTTACTTGAGGGTGAGTAAATGGGAATTTTTTGGTGTTTGATCCCAAACTGAGTGATCATCTCTTCGAAAATTCTAGATGTGAATTGCTTGCCGTTGTCTGAGTGTATAGTTTCCGGTACGCCAAATTTAAAGAACACTTCGTTGCCCAGGAACTCTATTACGTTGGCCGCAAATGCCTCCCTCATTGCCTTCAGGAAGGTATATTTTGAAAAGTGGTCCACCACAATGAAGATCCACGTGTGTCCTCTTCTCGACCGTGGATATTTTCCGAGGAAGTCTATGAACAACTTCAAAAACGGCCTTTCGGTGTCTGTCCTTTTTCCAATGCCCACTTGCATGCGGTCGTTCGGGGATTTTGCTTCCTTGCACACTTGGCACTTGCGCACGAAGTCGCGTACTTCAACGGCCATTCCCGGCCAGTAAAAGTGACGACGCAGCAACTCCAAAGTTTTCGCTTGTCCTCCGTGTGAAGCGGTTGGATGCGTATGCGCTTGCGTAATTAGTGTGTCAGTCAGGGCTGCTGGAATCCATAGCTTCCATTCTGAGGCTTCTGCTTCCTCGCTCAACAGTTGCGGCTGCATCCGCTTAAACAGCAGACCGTCTTCGACCTTCAGGTCCGGGAGATGCTGTTTGTTGTGATCTGCCTCTCGCACCAGCTCTTTATAGTCTTCCGTACCGAACGCCGTGGTCTCGAAACCCAGCAGGACGGTAGGATCTATATGGACTTCTTCCACGCTGCGCGACAAGGTGTCGGCCACCACGTTCTCGCTGCCTTTGCGGTGTTCAATTGCGAAATTGTTTCCTTGGAGTTGCAATGACCATCTCGCCAGCCTTCCCGAGAGGTCTTTCATGGTCATCAGCCACTTCAGGCTCGCATGATCCGTTATGCATGTGAACGGCATCCCTTCGATGTACGGCCTAAACTTGCGGATGGCCAGAATTGCTGCCAGACACTCCTTTTCGGTCACGGTGTAATTGACCTGGTGCTTGTTCATTTTCGCAGAAAAGAAGGCAATCGGCTGCTCCTGACTTTCGTCGTTTCGCTGGAAAAGCACAGCTCCAACTCCTAATTGTGACGCATCGCACTGGACATAAAAATGTCGTTTAAAATCTGCGTGCACCAGCACTGGTGCCGTGGTCAGTGCTTTCTTTAGGTGTTGTACGGCCATCTCCGCCTCGGTACTTAATGAGAATCTATTATTTGTCTTTTTCAGGCTCTCAGTGAGTGGCGCTGCCAGCGTTGCAAAGTTCCGTATGAAGCGGCGGTACCATCCAGTTAACCCCAGGAATGCTCGGACCTCCTTCATGTTTCTGGGATTTGGGATCTTCTTAATTGGTCTGGATCCATCTGCAGGAGCCCCCCACCTACCACAAAGCCCAGGTACTTAAAGGGTTTAAAACAAAAATCAGATTTTTGTAATCCAATTGTTAATCCTACTTTTTTCAGACACTGTGCTACTTGGCTCAAATTGGACATGTGCGTCGCAAAGTCTGGCGCGAGGATGAGCAGGTCGTCCAGATAAACAAAAACATTTGACCTGAGCTCGGTCGGAATAACTCGATCCATGAGTCTCACTAGCCGTTGTGCCGCATTGCACAATCCGAAAGGCATCACTCGGAATTGGTACAACGGCCGACCTGGAACAGTGAATGCTGTGAGCTTTCGGAATTTTTCCTCTAGTTCAATCTGCCAGAAGGCGAATTTTAGGTCGACGCTGGAGATGTACGTGGTTTGGTCCAGTCTGGAAAGGATTCCCTCGACGCTGGGTAGCGGGTAAGCGTCCTTAATGGTGATAGCGTTCAGTTGTCGCGCATCTAAACAAAATCTATGCTTTCCAGACTTCGCCACCACGGTCGTCCGATTGCTCCATGGACTTTTGCTTGGCTCGATGACTCCGAGCTCCAACATTTTGTCAATTTCCTGTTCCACAATTGCCTGCCGAGCTGGTGACATTGGATATGGCCGGTCTTTGAAGATCTTGGCTCCCGCAACTAGCTCTATGACATGGTTGTCAAGCTGTGTCCTGCCTAGGCCATGTTCTTCGAACGTAAGGAACTCTTTCCGCACACGTTCCAGTTCGCGACTCTCTTCTGCAGACAGATTCCATTTCTCTGGGTCTGGTTTCTACTCGTCGGCGCTGTCTTCGGCGTAGTGTGTCATGTCATGCGCTCGGAGTTCTGCTACGGCGTTCTCTTCTTTTGGGTTTCCATCTGGACCGATGACTTCCGGGGCGAGTTCGAATGCACGCCAAAAATCGACCCCTAAGTATGCCTTCTGCTCCAGATACGGGCAGATGTAAAATGTAATTGTTTTGACTCTTCCATTGTATTTTACAGGCAGCTCCGTACGTCCGATGATGGATCGATCCTCGCCTGCTGCTGTTCGCACTTTGGAAAAGTAGCGCCCGATCGGCATTTCTAGTTTCTGCATGAGCTCGCGGCTGCCGTGGCCTAAAAGGCTCCAGTGTCCAGGAGACCAATGATGTGTTCGCCGTGGACGGATATTTTCGCAAATTGTCTGGGATCGTTTGCGTCGTTCCGTAATACGGCCGCTGCCACCTCCCGACGCCTTTCTCGTCGCTGCCCGAAACGCTGTCCCGCCTTCTTGACCTTTGTCGATATTTGCCTCATCCCGGCTAGCTGGTGTTTTTGGAATATCCGTGTATCGGCGCATCCTCTCCTCAAATGACAAAACCGTTCGTATGCCTTCTGTACCAAATTTACTATCTTTATTGCTTTTATTTTCTATGTTAAGGTTTCTTAAAGGAGGATATGCTACGCGGGATATTATTTCGGGCGTGCCTCTCCCGCCCGTGGTGCAGCCCGTCGGTCGTTTCCCGCAAAGTCTGGACATTTCGGGGACACCGTACCAGGCTTTCCGCATCGATAGCAGAACAGTCGCCTCTCTACCGACTCGTAGTCGCGGAATATATGGCCGACTTTTCCGCAATTCCAGCATCCCATTCTCTCTGGTTTCTTGAGCGGCTCCTTGCGAAGTTCCTCCACTTCCTGTGTTGGCGGTTCCTCTGGTGGTGGTTCGCTCACTTCGTGCACACGAGCTTTAAAATTAGGATATGCTGGCTGTTGTGTGTATGCGGCACGTCCTCGGCGACCGAAGTTACGTTCTACTTCCCTGCTCTCGTCGCGAAGCTCATCCACGGTGAGTATATCCATGGCGTAAACAAATCGAGCAATGTTTTCTCTAAAGCCCTTTTTGATTATCTTTACCAGATGCCGTTCGGCCATGGGCTTCCGGAGTCGCGATGCCAATTGACGCATGTTGTGGATGTAGTCCTCTACACTCTCACTTGCTAGCTGTTCTCGCTGCAGCAACTCGTGCATCCGGTCAGACGGAAGTCTGGTGGCTCCTAAAGCGATCAAGGAGTGCCTGTCTCAGCTGCGTCCAGCTTCCCACAGTGGAGTGACGCACATGGACCCAATACCATTCCCTGGCACGCCCGGTCACTGTTTTTGGAGGAACTCCAAACGGAATGTGAAGTCTTCCACGCTGCTGAATTGGTCCTCGCCGCTGAACGACACTCCCCAGCGTTCCACTTTCGCAAACTGGCCGTGTTGTTGAATGTTGGCGTATCTCGGTCCGTCATCGCGATATGCGTGGGCTTCTGTTCGCCGAGTTGGGCTGCACCAGCGTGTATCATGATCTACCCTCGGCCACTCCTCTGGCCTAACCGACTCTCCAACGCCATTCTAGGAGGCCGCATCGGTGCTCGGATGTCCGTGCGCACGCTCTGTTTTGGAATTGCTCCCCGATGGACTGGCACTGTGTCTCCATCTTGCTGCTGATGCGTTGTGGTTCCTTCCGGTTGGCGTGTTGCCAAGTGCTCCTTTGGATGATCCCGTCGGCCATCTACCGCTGGCCTCAACACCTCGTTGATCAGCTGCATTATCTCCAAGAAACCCTGACGCATCTCGTCTTTCAGGCCGCCTGCGCTATTGCTGCATTCACTGCCGATTTTTTCACTGACTCCAAGCCTCTTGCAGGAAATTCCCATTCGCTGTTCCGCGCTGCGCGTTCCTGTTCTGGACCTCTGTCGGCTTTCTGTTCGTCCGGTTGAGGATGAAATTTCCCCTGGACTCGGCGGTTGCGTTGCGTTGGAGTTCTTGCCAAGCTGCCCATCGCCATCGGCATCTGCGGATCACCCGCGCCCTCCGATTTCAATGGACCACTCTTGCTCCTGCGACTCTGGTGCCCCACCCCTCGACCGAAGGTAATGACCGCCAATAGATTTATCGTCAGTCATTTTGTTATAAATTTTATTTTATTTATTTGTTATTAATTTCTTTTATTTTTCGGTGGCGACTAGATAAATATGTGCAAGGGCCGTGCATTTATACTTATTAAAGGGATCAATAATAATTTGTATGTGTGTGTAGGTAAGTGTATATATAAGTATAAACTATAATATAATAAATCGTATATGTTTTAATAAGCAAATGAATATTTTTTTATCGAACAATATTTCCTTTTCTTTAATAGAATTTCATCAAAAGAAAGGGGGGAATGAAACGACTATTTGCCGGTGGACTCTATGCGTTCCCTTGACCCGTGAGGAGGTGCAGCGCGTATAGCCCTGGGCATTAACGGATCACCTTGCCCTCATTAAAGCCACCTGGCCGGAATTAAGCATTCAGACGCCCAGCGAAAAGGGACGATCTACTACTTTAAACGAAAAGTTACAAAAATCAATCAGCACAATAATCGATGAGCTTCGATTCGATCTACAGAGACGTCTCACAACACAAACAGATAAGTAAAATTTAACAACATTAAATACATCAACATATATTTAACGTGGTGGCCAATGGCCACAGCGCACCCACCCAACCGTGTGATGCACCTACTCGAGGATTTCCGAACATCACCCATGTCGTGTAGCTGCTCCTGGCCAATTAAGACCGCTTCTTCCCCCCCCCTCCCAGCAATAAACTCTTAGCGGACGTTCATTTTAAACGTTCATTATGGTTAATTCTATAGGTATGTATATTTATGAACTAAAATTTTTTTTAATATGAAAAATGACTTATACCCTTTCTTTCTCCTTTCTTAGCCCTACCTGCCTACAGAGCTCTATTGACAGATGGGGGCACTCACTCACTAAGGAGCGGCAATAATGATCAAGGGACAGAAGAAAGCAAGGGCTTTCTTAAACACTTATGTTAAGACAAAGAACTGTTTAAATTATACAATAAATTTTGCTTTGAGTAATGGAACAATTTGTAAATCTATTCTATTCTACTGATGGTGTTTCCTCATAGGAGCTGGACGGCAAATGTTGATTTGTTCTCGCAAGAAGGGCGAATAAATATATGCCCTGGCGGCTCTCCGCATGGACTGGACTCACCAGGGCGACGACGTGTAATGGGTGTTCCGTCTTTATATTTATGAGCAGCTGCATTCACGACATAAAATTATTATTATTTATTTAAACATTACGAAATAAAAAACTCAAATTACACGCACATTTTGAAATAATTATTCGCGGCAAGATAGTTGACTTGACCGCCCTTGGCTCTTGATTCTATGTAACGTGACAAAAGCTGCCCTTGAAAATCTAATTGGCGGTCGCTGAGCCTGTGGTCTCGTGCATCTAACCGACAGTTCAAACGGTAAAAAAAACGAAAAGCAGTTTCGCTGACCGATCTGGCTTTTAAGAGAGGACAAAAATTGCACTGCTTTCTCTGTCGGTAGATGTGTAGCACCAGGGCAGCTGTATTCATCGATAACAATCTATCGACTCAAAACAGCTGTTCCCGCAAAATGCAACAAATGGAAAGTAAAAGCGGCTCGTGGGAGTACAGGCGTTCTGCACGGCCAACGATCGACCGTGAGAGGCGTCGTGAGAAGTTGCGGTGTGGTGGAATACACCACGAAGCGACTTGTGGGAGTGCTAGCGAAAGCACCTCACGATTGGCCGCCGGCCAGGCACGCGTGACACGCGAAACGTGCATGTGAGCCCCGAGTAACCACGTGCTGGTAGAATCCACTAACACGTGGTCAGCGAGCACATGTTCGTGACGTGGGCCATGTTCATCTCCTATACCCAGTACATATCTCATCAGGGCATGACCTGCTTATAGCCCCTCTTGCTAAAGTCATAGTAGTCCTAGTATTTATAAATTTTCTGTAAAGACCCTGGCGAGACTGAGATATGTACCCCAGCCTAAGAAAACATCCGTACAGAATTTAAATTTGTTGGTTAAATTATAATAATAAATTTGTAATAGCCATTTTAAGCGTGTTCCTTTGTGTCATTTAGCTGATGGAATATATTTTTTAAATTTGCTGATTACAGAGTTTTTGACGTTTGTAATATGTGAGTATTTGAGGGGGCTGGCAGTAGTTTGCCGTTAGAGTGTAAAACTAAACATGCTGAGAGGCATATAAATGTATGACTGTGAATCAGTTTGATATTTGATATTGGATCAGTAGGCATTTATAGTCTGTTTTGATTATATAATGAATTGCTGATAGTCTTAATTTATTCTGGTCTAATTGCTTCTGTATTCCTCAAGGGAATTATTGGAGTGTGCGTTTCGGAGGAGACGGGCAGGACAAGCCGTTTGTAATTAAATAAATAAATATTTAATTATTGGAGTCTTTGATTAATGTTGGAATTTAATATTGTATACAGTATCAAACATTTAATGAGGCAGTTGGAGGCTTTGAGTACTCCTTGCAGCGATGAAAAATAAATGTAATGAATTAACTTAGATTAATGTCAGTTCAGCCTGTTTTGTATACAATGAGCGCACAGTCAGCTAGATTTGATTAGCAAGTTGCCTTTTTGGAGTTTGTCAGAACAAACAAATGGCAGTGCCATATATATATATATGTTTCATATATGTTATGTAGCAAGGAAGAAGTAAAGAGCTAGTTAGTTGATTTAATACGAGGGTCGTTTGATAAGTCCGTGACTTTTTGTATTTGCCGCGCACCTGCTCTAAATACAACACTGCTCCTGTCAGCAGTTATCGATTAACAGCTGACTGTAAAATTTTGAGAAAGCTGCGTTTTTTGGTTTGCGTTTTATAGGCATTGAAAGCAGACGATCTCGTGAATTTTAACGAAAATGGAAAAAAGTGAATTTCGTGTGCTAATGGCAAAATTTCATAAATTGGGCTACGAACTGCTACCCCATCCAGCATATTCTCCAGATTTAGCCCCCTGTGACTATTTTTTGTTTCCAAACATGAAGAAATGGCTCGGCGGTAAGAGATTCGGGTCATCACAGAAACAAACGACTATTTTGAGGGTCTTGAGAAAACCTATTATTTGGAAGGAATAAAAAAATTGGAAAAACGCTGGACTAAATGTATAGAGCTAAAAGTAGATTATGTTGAGAAATAAAACGCTTCTTTGACGAAAAAAATATATTTTATTCAAAAAGTCACGGACTTATCAAACGACCCTCGTAGATAGGGCTGGCATTAGACTGTTTGCATAGTTTAAGATGCTTGCCATCGCAGGCAGACTGTGCGGTGGGACGCTTTTTAGTAAGACGTAATTTTATTTGAAAGTAATAAGAGAGGGTAATTAAAAATAAGTACAATTTTAATTGTTTCTTCATTGTCAATATAGTTTTTTGCTAATTTATTTCTTATTAGTAAGATAGGAGAAAACGAAGAGATGATTACAAAACATATGTATTTGCTTACAATATTTATTTCGTTGTTGTTTGCAGCCTTCTGTGGGGCTTGAGTTGATTTAATTTTCTATGTTATGTTGAATTTCAGACATATTTCTTTCGTTAAATTGATTTGTGTAGTAATTTTATTTGTATTGAGTGTATTGTGAATTATAACATTAACAAATGATAATAACGTTCAGTGTTTGTGTTTTCTTACATGCTATAAAATTAAATTCGTGATTCATTTAGAGACTGTTTTTCTCAAGTAAATAAAGTGTGATGTAATAACAAGTATGTATTAACAAAGTGAGGACTTAGGAGTAATTACTAATTTATATTTAATTTCACCAAAAGTGGCATGAAGTCTCTTATTAGTAGCTGGAGTTGATTGTTGTATACGGAGACTGGCGTTGAGAAGGCGAGCTTGCTGCTTCTTTCGGCGCGCTGGATTTCGTCAATCATATCCTGTATTTGACTGGCAATCCTTCTGAGTTTCCTCCAGGATAAGTAATCCACAGTTGATGATAGTGTAGAGAGATGTTTAGATGATGTCAAGGCAGAGCAGCATGAGCGACGTTTAGAGTGCGATGTTGATGGGCAGCAGTTCACACACTTCTGCTCATAGCATTGCCGTGCACTGATCGAGTTTTTAATATCCAGAAGGTTACTCTGGAGAGTTTGTATTGTATCCGTGAGCTTTTTGGTTGACATTCGGTTGGCATCTGAGGGAGTACGAGTTGTAGAAGATGCACCTTCTTGTGTATCTTCGTCGTCAATCTCCGGATCTAAGCAGGTATACGCCTGAGCTTTGGCAGGAGGGCTAAGTTGAGCAATCTTCTTGTGTTTAGAGAGGGCAGCTTGGTATTCATTGCAGCCTCTGGAGCCGAAATGTGCTAACTGACGCTCCTCATTCATGCTCTTCTTGCAGTCGTTGGTGGGATGCTTGCAGGAGCATTTCACGCAGGCATATGGTGATGAGCACTGATTTTTGGAGTGCCCAAACTTTTGGCAGCGTTGGCATTGAAGAACCTGAGGCCGCTGAGGCTCAATTATTACCTTCTGGTTGCCAAGTTTTTCTACGCTGCATATCTCTTTGAAGTTGTTCGGGATGTCCAGATGAACGGTGAATCCGTGATATGCCTCGCCAGTCGCACTGTTCATGACAGCGTTGACAGATCTGACAAGATATCCCAGGGAAGACAGCTCATTTCTTATCCACTCTGGGGAGGTGTCCTTGTTGAGATACCGAATGAATACTTTGCATCCACCGTCATCTTTTGATTTATGCGTGGGCGTCGATATTTGAAATGCCCGTGTGTACCTTTAACACCTTGTGTAATCGTAGAGATAGAGTAATTCTCTGTGATTATAATTGGCTTTGGCCGAGTAGCTGGCGATGGCCAGGAGCTGTGAGGAACTTCGTCCTCTGATTGACTGCTTTTTAATTTTTCAGCAGTGACTGCATCCATAGGGCTTGGCTGCCGAGCAGGCGTCTGATGTAGAGTAGAAGTTGGCTTAGTGGAGCTTGAAGCGTTTTGTTCGCCTTTCCAATTGGGCTTGAAAGTGTCATCGTATGGCGAGAGTCCAAAGAATTCATCGCAGATAGTGGGCTGAACTTTCAGTGACTTTGACTCAACAGGTAGAGTGGGCAAAGTTGCCAAAAGTTTCGAGATTTAGGCCTTTCTGGCAGTTTGTGAGGCATTGCCACAAGCAGAAGCTGCCAAGTTTGACGTAGCTTTTGCTGCGGGCGAATTTAAATGCTCTTTCACATTTTTAGCTCTCATCTTAGGAGCATTTTGTGTGCCGACGACATAAATGTCATAGTCGGAGACAGATGACGACGATAATGGGGCAGCAACAGTTTGAGCAGCACTGGGGAAAATTATATCACTCGAAAGAGCTGTTTCCTTGGTAATTTCTGTTGAGGTCTCCACGGTCGCTGGAGCCGCTGAGTGGGCGCTCAGTATGTGAGCAATCTTTGTAGAAACTTCTAAATCGTCGATCTCCATGTCTGACGAGGCTGGTGTAGTTTGCGCGGCATTGGTGACGCTTGGTGAACAAGCCGCTTCTTCTGCTTTTGTTTTAGAATTATCCGAACCAAAGGAGATTGGTGGATTTTTTGAAATTTTGGCTGAGGTTTTTTTTATTTCTATAATTAGTTATTTTATTTTCTTTTTCGGAGTGTAGCGAAGTGATGCAATTTTTTAGTCAACTGTCCGTTATGTTTCGTGTTGAATTTCTGCGGTAAAATTGTTGTATGTACAGTGGCGAGCAAAAGTAAGTGCATGTTCAAAACTCTTTCTTTCATCATTCATAAAAACAAAACTAAAGCAGGTAATCCCAAAATTTTTTAGGCCATGGATTTTAAAAAAAATCATGGTCTACTGTGTTTGTCGGAACGAGTTTGTGCGTAACAGGCAGAAGGAGGCATCTCCGACCCCATAAACTATATACATATATTCTTAATCAGTATCAACAGCCGAGTCGATTGAGCCATGTCTGTCTGTCCGTCTGTCTGTCTGTCCGTCTGTATGAACGCCTGGATCTCAGCAACTATAAAAGCTAGAGGCATACAATTTTGTGGCAACATACACAACATGTATATCCAGGTGTTTCAAAGTTTTTTTTTGAAATTTGGCCACGCCCCTTTCCGCCTCTGTAAATCAGTAATAACGATTTAATATACACAATATACACCCAAAAACAAAAGTTGTACATCTCACTTGACAAATACCTGTCCACAGATGTTTTCTGAAAATTTCATTTAAATTGGACTAAAACTAAGGGAGATATGATCCGAATTAAACTCAATTTGCACGTATACTTATGCGCATATTAAGACCCAATTTACGCATCATACCGAAGTTCGAATTTAGCGACGGGCACACAGGATTTAACAAAACTTTTTATTTGGATAGAATGGTAACAGAATTAGCTCAGAATGCAACTTTGCCGATCGAACGCAGAATGAGGCGGTGGCTTACTGTTTAGAGTGGCGGACAGCGGTTCTTAGAGATTTAATGAGTACGTGAGTTCGAGTCCCGTGCGCGGCCGGTGCATCTTTTTATTTTTATTACCTTTTTTTTTGGTTATTGTTTTTATTCTTTTAAGCTAAAAGGAAAACTACAGTTATTTAATTAAATACCAATAAAAATAGTTTTCAAATATTAAATTTCATATTATATGCGATATTTAAGACAATCAATAAGTTACGAATGTTAGAGCGGGACGCCGATAGATGCATGTCTGCATTTGCACATTTACGCTTCGGCGTCCCGCTCTAACACACATCAATTGCCGTATTCGGCGTATGTACGCAACTGTCAGATTTGTGCAACATTCGGCAAAATTTATAAAAGTGTTCTAATTAAATATGTTGCGTACAAAAAAATTAAAAAATTATTGTTTGTTAGGCTTTTAAATTATTAAAAGGAAAAGAAAAAAGAAGAAAACATGTCACACATTCACCGCTGCAGCAATCGAACTCGAACACTGTTAACATAATAATTGATCTTCGAATCCGGCACACACTCCACTAAGCTACTGTACAACTTTCGCGGCTGCCACTACTGTTTGACATAAGCAAAAATGCATACAAACACTTATTGGCCTCTCGCCCTACCTAATGCTTATAATTCTTGTTTATTCGCTTTTGCATTGTTTATGCGTTCGTCATATTCTGCCTGCAATTGAATTTGTGCGTGTCGTTCGAATAAAAAAATAAGGATATAAAATTTATATTTTTAAATGCTTAATAATAATCCAAATAATGCAAAATTTTCATATAACGCAGAATAAATGATATAAGGTATACCATGATAATCCATGGCCTTCTTATTCAGTCAGTCTTATTCAGTCAGTACCTGACTGTAGCGTTCGACTGGTTTTATTTTTGTTTAACTATCCTATTTGTAACAAATGGGACAAAAAATCCCGTAACAATATGTATTCAGCGAAGACTTATAAAATAAAAACCAAAAAAAGTCGCAAAAACTCACTTTTGCACATTACAAGCAAAGAAAGAAAAAATTAATTTTTAATAGCCCATAGCCCCTTATTATTAATGACTTGATTTACTCGATATGGCATACTCTCTACCAAATTTTCAATGACTTCCTTGGGGACTCGGTTCCATTCATCTTGTACACGCTCCCAAAGATTGGTCATGTTTGTTGGGGCTGAGTCGTACAGTCCGAGCCGTCGTTTCACGATTGACCAAAGATTTTCAATTGGATTGAGGTCAGGACTTTATGCTGACCATTCCATATACTTTAAATTTTATTCACCAATCCATTCCTTGACAATTTTCGCTATGTGCTTTGGATCGCCGTCTTGTTGAAAAATAATATCTTCTTCCGAATACGCACAGTTCTCCATAAAATTGGGAAGATGGGGTGCAAAATATGCAGATAGTCCTCTTTTCGCATAATGCCATCTATTAAATGCAGGGGGCCGACTTTCCACCATGTGAAGCATCCCCAGACCATTATATTTCCGCCGCCATGTTTAACCGTTTGCTTCACATGGTTGAACTTGCACTCATCAGACCGGACAACACGTTTGCAAACATCTGTGGTCCAATCTTTGTGCTCTCTTGCAAATTTTAGACGCGCCTTAACATTTTTTTCGGATAATACAGATTTGTTTTTTTCAACAGCCGCTGCATATCCAATGTTGCGCAGCGCTCTTCTGGCAGTCCACTCACTAACGTTTTTGTTAATGGCCAAAGAAGCTTCTTTAGGTCTTAGCAGCCTATTTTCCCTCATCTGGGATATTAGTCGGGCATCTGAGTCCGATAATAATTTTTTGCGACCTTTCTGTTGCGTTCTGGATGTCACATTTCGGCGTTTTTGAGCTGCAATCACTGCCGATTGGCTTATACCGAGCTTTTTGGCAATGGCTCGTGAAGAGCAGCCCTTCTCGGTCAGACACACAACACTATTCTCAATTTCAATGCTAATTTTTACCATTTTTTTGAGAAAAATAAATAACTTTTTAAATGAGCCAGAAATTTAAATAATTTATTTTGCAATCGTAATACAACGTTTTAAATTGATCTCCGAACAACAAGAAAGCAAGATAAGACATATATAACGGAGATTTCTGCTGATAAGAGAAGTTGGTGAGCAAAAATAGCTGTACTTATGAAACGTGCAAAAGTGAGTTTTTGCGACTTTTTTTGGTTTTTATTTTCTAATTTTTCGCTGAATATATATTGTTACGGTTTTTTTTGTCCTATTTGTTACGAATAGGATAGGTAAACAAAAATAAAAAAAATTATTGGATTACCTGCTTTAGTTTTGTTTTTATAGATGATGAAAGTCGAGAGTTATGCACATGCACTCACTTTTACTCGGCACTGTATGTACTTAAAAGACTGTCCGCGTAGATTGACGTCCGATCGGTGTTCTTGCAAAACTTAGAGTGTCAGCGAGTTTTCTTATCTCGAATTACATCTGTTCGAAAGCTCTCCCGCGCATTTACGCGTTATACAGTAAGCATGTGCAGTGGAACAAGTACGATCAAAGAAGACTGCAAACTTTGCAACAAGCAAAACCGAACACCACTTGTCTATTCGCTTCTGCAGTGTTTATGTGTTCTTCCTATTCTGCGCGTCAATTGAATTGTGCGTTCGTTCAAAAAGCGAATAAAATGTATTTTTTAAGTGTTTAGTTTAAACAAAGCAAACTTTTCATTAGAACTTACGGAAAATGAATGATACACGGTATACTATGATAATTATCTTTCGAAATTTTGAAATTGTTTTTAATATTAGATATGGGTGTAGTTGAATATGATAAAAAAAAGTTTTTCTGTAGGTATTTGTCCTTTTGTAAATTTAATTATTTTTAAAATTCAATTTTAAAAAAACTAGAAGCGAGCGTCAAATAATTTTTTTACCTAATTAATATAGCCCTATCAGTTTAAACAAAATAAACAAAATCGGAGATGTAGGCAGCTATTTAAGCTACTTTAAGTCTAATATACCCCGCAGTATTCTTCTTAAAAGTATAGGCAGAAAACATAACAGGCAGAATCATAGGCAGCAAAACAAATGACAGGGGCGGGAGCAAACATAATGATAAGGGCACACAGTATAAGCAAACCCTCCGACATTCGGCGCCCAGTATACAAAAGTAACGGTGCCTCGGTACCCAGAGCTTGTGCATAGACTCGAGGAAAATAGCACGCGCACAAGTAACGGTGCCTCAATACCCAGAGCTCGTGTATGAACAGCAGCTGCATACAAGCGACGGCATCGCGACCAATTTTCGAGCAGGGGCGCCAGCTAGGCCGCGACGTTAGGCAAGCAACAGAGCCGTGCAAGCAGCGAAGTGCGAGCAGAGCCACAGCAGAGGCGCCATGCAAGCAGCAGCGACATATACGCAGCGTCAGTTTTGCCAACTCAGCTATTTTCTAGCCAGTTCTGGCTATTTTGGATGACCGAAAACTAAAATATTACAGTACAGTAGTTTTTAGCTACATATATTTCACAATACAAAAATATTTACGCTTCGCAAAATAGTTTTTGCAAAAAACGGGCATAACTCTTCATAAAAAAATGACCAGCAGCTGTTCTAATATGTATGTCGATTACTTAGCGATACATGAGTACTTGCATGCTGCCATCTATAGCTTGCAATTCACATCGTTAGAAGTTAAAAGGTTGCTAAACAGAAATTCGAGCCCGCGCCAAAATGCCGAAAGAATATAAACAAAAAGCTCGTCATGTGTGGATGAATCGAATGATCCGACAAAAGTGCTCTGCACTTATTACAAGTGCACACTGAATGCAAAATTGTGAGATTTGAAATCCCATGTGGAAACAAAAAAACATATGGGCGGTATTGCATCCTTAAAAAAAAATGCAACCATTGACTTCCCCAAACAGAATGTCTGTCTTTTTGTGGCACAATATTGTGCTATTAGTCCAGTGGACCATTTAAGCTAGTGTACAAATGTAATTAAAAATGTACTGGCGCCACACTTCCAAGAACGCCTGCACATCGATATTGGTGATGCCAAATTCAGTCTATTACCAATGCTGCTACAACTACGAGGTGCACGAAAGCTCCTCACGTTTAATTGGCACCAATTTGTCATACAACGAGCAAGAAGTTGAAGTTGACGAAATTCTAGCGACTTGCCGAATAAATAGATATAAAATACAAACAAAATATGGTTTTCATCACTTCGTTTTAACAAATCTAGGTATTTTCAACTGATTTTGCTGCGGCTATTTATTGTGAAGGTTGGCTATTTTTGGCTATTTTCAAGAGTCAACTCAGCTATAACTATCGGCTCAGAGTTGGCAACACTGCGCAGCGGCGACAGAAAAGCAGAGAGACGGAGGCAGCGAACCTCGATGATTTCGATGTTTTTGCTAAAAACCGCGATAATATCGATACATCGAATTATATTTGTTATCTAATATGCCGCAAAACTTAAAAAGAAAATAATAAACACATATTATCTTGATGTAAGAGCTCCCAATTTAAAGAAAACTACATAATTAATTCAATTGAACAAAATTAACGATCTTATTATTTAAAGACTTCAAGTCAGACTTATTACCTAAACTTACTAACTACTACTTAAAACATTATAAGATAATAAGACTACTCAAAGAAAATCAAAATATAAAAACTCCAATACAGCACAAGTGTAAGTTTTAAAAGCAAATTGGGATCAAAAGAGATCACTTAATCCAGTCCTTTTTTTTTCATTGTCTTCGCTTTTCGCTTATTATGAATCCTGCCTTGTGCGTGTGTATTCGCAGAGTCGTGCATTCTGGTATGCCGGGGCTCCGCTGGCCAGTGAGCGATTCTGAGAATATACACTCACGGTCCGTCTCGTGAGTGAAAGTTAGTTGACAAGTGGGTGCGTGAGCATGTGGTCTAACGAGTTTGCGGCGTGGTGGCACACACCACTGAGCGGCTCGTGGGAGTACAGGCGAGACTACCTGCGGTCACGGGGGTTTTGCACGGCCAACGAAAATCAAAAAATAAAAACTCCAATACAGCACAAGTGTAAGTTTTAAAAGCAAATTGGGATCAAAAGAGATCACTTAATCCAGTCCTTTTTTTTTCATTGGCTTCGCTTTTCGCTTATTATGAATCCTGCCTTGTGCGTGTGTATTCGCAGAGTCGTGCATTCTGGTATTCCAGGGCTCCGCTGGCCAGTGAGCGATTCTGAGAATATACACTCACGGTCCGTCTCGTGAGTGAAAGTTAGTTGACAAGTGGGTGCGTGAGCATGTGGTCTAACGAGTTTGCGGCGTGGTGGCACACACCACTGAGCGGCTCGTGGGAGTACAGGCGAGACTACCTGCGGTCACGAGGGTTTTGCACGGCCAACGATCCACCGTGAGAGGCGTCGTGAGTGGACGATAGCTGGCGAGCAGGGTGCGTGAGCGTGCAGTCTAACAAGTTGCGGTGTGGTAGAATACACCACGGAACGACTTGTGGGAGTGCTAGCGAAAGCACCTGCGGACGTTCGTCACGATAGGCCGCAGGCCAGGCAAGCGTGACACGTGACACGTGCACGTGTGCCCCGAGTAACCACGTGGTGGTAGAATCCACTAACACGTGGTCAGCGAGCACATGTTCGTGACGTGGGCCATGTTCATCTCCTGTACATATCTCAGCAGGGCATGACCTGTTAGTAGTCCCTCTTGCTAAAGTCATAGTAGTCCTAGTATTTATAAATTTTCTGTAAAGACCCTGGCGAGACTGAGATATGTACCCCAGCCTAAGAAAACATCCGTACAGAATTTAAATTTGTTGGTTAAATTATAATAATTAATTTGTAATAGCCATTTTAAGGGTGTTCCTTTGTGTCATTTAGCTGATGGAATATATTATTTAAAATTTGCTGATTACAGAGAATTTGACGTTTGTAATAGGCCACGTATGGCTACTTGTTGCAGAGGTTTGGTATTATAGAGATGTTTAGACTTGCTGGTTGTTTAACTTAATTTAACAGTTTACAGAGTATTTGTTGTAGTTCAAACATACATATGTGAGTATTTGAGGGTGCTGGCAGTAGTTTGCCGTTAGAGTGTTATACATTTATATGCCTCTGATCATGGTGAGTGAATAAGTTAGATATTTGATATTGGATCAGTAGGCATTTATAGTCTGTTTTGATTATATAATGAATTGCTGATAGTCTTAATTTATTCTGGTCTAATTGCTTCTGTATTCCTCAAGGGAATTATTGGAGTGTGCGTTTCGGAGGAGACGGGCAGGACAAGCGTTTGTAATTAAATAAATAAATATTTAATTATTGGAGTCTTTGATTAATGTTGGAATTTAATATTGTATACAGTATCAAACATTTATTTGAGTTGAAATAATGAGGCAGTTGGAGGCTTTGAGTACTCCTTGCAGCGATGAAAAATAAATGTAATGAATTAACTTAGATTAATGTCAGTTCAGCCTGTTTTGTATACAATAAGCGCACAGTCAGCTAGATTTGATTAGCAAGTTGCCTTTTTGGAGTTTGTCAGAACAAACAAATGGCAGTGCCATATATATATATATGTTTCATATATGTTATGTAGCAAGGAAGAAGTAAAGAGCTAGTTGGTTGATTTAATAGATAGGGCTGGCATTAGACTGTTTGCATTAGTGCTGCAAAATAATCGATATTTGGCAGAATCGATATTTCCGATATTTTAGAGGGAAAATATCGATATAATCGATTAATCAAAAATCAACAATACTATTTTTAAAACATGCCTCTTCGACCAAAGTAAATGGTTGCATGCTTGTTGCCACAAATTCTGCTAATGATCTGTCTAATTCAATTTTTCTTTGTGATGTTGCCTCATACTTTTTCTTTATGAACGGAAGAATGCTTCCGGAGGAAGTCGGCAGATCATTCGCTTGTAGCGTCGGGTGCATGCGTTTCAGGTGGCTTTGTAAATTTGTCGTATTCCCACCAGTTTTACATATTTTTTTTGCATTTTTTGCACAACGCACTTTTGCCGTCTTTCGCCTTTTCAAAAAATTGCCATACCCTGGATTTTTTGGCTACGTTGTTCGTGTTTTCTTCATCGGAATCTTCAACATCAACAACTGCCGCACCTGAAATACTCACAAGTTGTAAATGCATTTCTTTTAATTAAAATTAATCAAAGAAACTCACGTTTTCTGCCAAGAAACGTATCCACGTATAAGATATCAAAAATATGTAAACTATTTGTATAATTTGTAAAACACTTTTACTTACCCAGCCAACGCGAATGCAATAATGCATAGTGTGAGTTGATTTACTCGATTAATCGATTTTCTGAAAAAGTATCGATTCTTTTCTCAAATTTCAAAATATCGATATAATCGATTCTCCCTCGATTCTTTTGCAGCACTAGTTTGCATAGTTTAAGATGCTTGCCATCGCAGGCAGACTGTGCGGTGGGACGCTTTTTAGTAAGACGTAATTTTATTTGAAAGTAAAGTAAGAGAGGGTAATTAAAAAAAAGTGCAATTTTAACTGTTTCTTCATTGTCAATATACCTTTTTTCTAATTTATTTCTTATAAGTAAGTTATGAGAAAATAAGAGATGATTACAAAACATATGTATTTGTTTACAATATTTATTTCGTCGTTGTTTGCAGCCTTCTGTGGCGCTTGAGTTGATTTAATTTTCTATGTTATGTTGAATTGCAGACATATTTCTTTAGTTAAATTTGTTTGTGTAGTAATTTTATTTGTATTGAGTGTTTGTTAATAATAACATTTTTAACAAATGATAATAACGTTCAGTGATCTCTTACATGCTATAAAATTGAATTCGTAATTCATTTAGAGACTGTTTTTCTCAAGTAAATAAAGTGTGATGTAATAACAAGTATGTATTAACAAAGTGAGGATTTAGGAGTAATTACTAATTTACAAGTACGTGTTATCGCAACAATCCTTGTCGCAGATTATATTTGATTTCACCAAAAGTGACATGAAGTCTCTTAATAGCTGGAGTTGATTGTTGTATACGGAGACTGGCGTTGAGAAGGCGAGCTTGCTGCTTCTTTCGGCGCGCTTGATTTCGTCAATCATATCCTGTATTTGTCTGGCAATCCTTCCGAGTTGCCTCCAGAATAATTCACTCTCAGCTGATGAGAGTGAAGAGTGGCATGAGTGGCATCTTGAATGCGCTGTTAATGGGCGGCAGTTCTCAAACTTATCTTCGTAGCATTGCCGTGCACTAATCGAGTTTTTAACTTCTAGTAGGTTGCTCTAGAGGATTTGTATAGTGTTGGAATACC